>JAIPMN010145987.1:0-12455 GCA_020650975.1 Apostichopus californicus
GTCTTCAGCCCCCCCCCCCCCATTCAAAGGTACCTTCCTACGCCACTGTGGTAAATACTTAAATTACAAGGAGGTGGAGGAGGACTGAAGAAGCAGAGCTTTTACGAGCAGTTCCCATTTACGAAAACAATAAAAGAAAGAATACAAAGGATAAGTAAGAGGAAGAAGAAAAGAGAAAAGAACAAAGAACAAAGAACACAGAACAAAGAACAAAGAAAAAAAAACAAAGAACAAAGAACAAAGAACACAGAACAAAGAACAAAGAAAAAGAAAGAAAGAAATAATCGCTGCTTAATATAATCGTTAAGTAAAAGCATTGGACACTTTTGGATGTTTTTATTGTGTTGTCTAAACTATTCCAGATTGTAACTCCAGAATTGATAAAAAGTCGGTGAGTCCTCTCGGAAGTGATCAAATTGTAAGGAAGTTTTGACAAAAGCGTATCGAGAAAGGGAGAGGCTAAAATATAAAATTTCATATATAAATATTTTCAATGTTCTCTCGTTAGAATTTCTTCACCAAGCAAATTGTTTGTGAAGTTTTGTAAAACTTCATTTTCCCTTTAAAAAAAGACCTTTCTCATGCTCAGTTGCCATGATGACGTCACCAACCCTGTTGCCAGTGGCGGAGCTAGGGGTATTGGTCAGAGAGGGCGAGAATAGTCTGTAGAGGCGTTTTCGACACTATCTAAGCGGAGCGCCACCACAGGTTGGCGCGGAGCGTACGAAAAACTTTTGAGTAAAGATACTCCCTAGATCGCCGGAAATGACCCTTTCCGGGCCTTGCTAATTTGCAGATAAACGAAGAATAAATGGGTGTCATCGCCATTTTGTCAGAAAATTACACCAACAAAATGTGACAAATGTCAATAGGTATTTGAGAGCGCAATAAAAAGTCAATAATCGTGAATAAGTAAAAAGGTGTCAAAAGCTGAAAAGGGCGCCAGTAGTCCATTTGAGTCCGTCAGGGGGTGGGGCATCCACCCCCTCTGACTGTATGGACGCTCCGCCACTGCCTGCTGCTGTGCTACTCATTCACACAATATTTTAACAATATGTGTCTCCACAATACAAAGAAATATAAGTGACCCGAGTCATGACTTGATACAACACTCTTCGTATGTAAACAAAGATAATGTAAAAACCTTGGAAATCAAGTTAGCGATGCACTCGACAATTTCTGAGAAATGCATGTGATCAATCAGTAATCATATTCGCATATTTGGCTACTTCATGACAATTCTGATGACAAAATTGAAAACACTGAACACTTAAGTGGACAGACGTTGCATGATGTACTGAATATTTTGCGATGTTACTGCAATGCTCAAAATGCTAATCAGTACTTAAATACCGCCAAAACACCATTCCTTCTAATGTTGTGACAAATGCGTAACGTTGAGCCTGGGGGCCCCCGGCTCCTGGCCAAAGGGTCCCCTATCAGGAGGTCCAGCAAAGGCATCCGCAGAAATGTTCCCAAGGGGGGGGGGGAATCAGGAGGTCATGTAGGTGTAGCACACTACTTGATACTATCTACAGGCGCGTATCCAGGGGGCGTTGGGGGCGCCCCCCCCCCCCGGGTTAGAAAAAGAGGAGAAACAAAAGAGAGAAGAAAAAGGAAAAAACGGAGGAGGAGAGGAAGGAAGGGAAAAGAAAAAGAAGAAAGAGAGAAAAAAGGAGAAAAGGAGGGAATAGAAGAATAACGTCAAGACACCGGGAAGAGAAAGAGGAACAGTGACATAATTACAGCGCTGATCCGTAGTATATACACAGGGTAGCCAGTGACGAATCGAGGATTTCGGAAGGGGCGTGCGCATCACCCTACCACTTAAACCGACAACTCCATTTATGACGTTTCCATTTTTCCTCCCTCACTAATGTATATATATACTATATATGATCGATCATAACGCGTGTGTGTGTATGGACGCCTTAAACAATTGTACATCTGCATGAAAACGCGCGCCCCACAACCCTGCGCCCACCCCAATAAAACGCTTCCCGATGAGTTACGAAACTTAATTAATGACCTTCGCCCGTAGTGCCAAGACCTTGACAATATCCGGCAACACGCCACTTCATCGATAAGAAGTGATCAGGTTGTGTATTAGTGACGTCTAGAGGTCGTGCACTGACCTACATAGAGTGTGACCACTCCAGATTTTGCAATTTCCTTAGATCAGGCCCCGAAAAAATCCCAAGAAACCCCAAGGACACTGTACTGTATGGATATCTAGCAATATCTAGCGATATCTAGCTATGAACATCCCAAGATCTTCCCTAAACTGAAGGCAGATAGAGAATCGAAGCCTTCAGTGTGTAATGAACTTGAAACTGTGCGTCTTTCGAAATGAAAAGAATGTGGGGCATTGCACAATAAACAGATCAAAGTTATTGATTTCAGTCTCATTTCAATTATTCAAAATTGTAAAGCAAACAGCAGATATCACATCATATCAGTGAGCATGAAAATAGCGTTCCAGGATGAGCAGCCTCCAAACTGTCTGTGTACGGTGTAGTCATAGGAGCCCAATTTCATTTGAGGGGGGGGGGGGGCTGTTACGACTTGCCCGAAAAATATAACCAAATTTATTTGTACACCAATAAATTAACTGTGTCTGAATTTTCGAAAATTCCGTGAGCAACATTCTTCATCATACTTCCCTCTACTCGTGCAACTTTGACCGGTCTGCTAGGGGTTGAAGGAGATTTTTCTATATTGGTTGTCCATAGATGGAATTTTATGCAACATTATGGGTATGTTTTGCAGTGAATTTATTCACGAGAAATATTTTCAAATTCTGAACAAATAATGGGCTTAAAACCTTGAAAATTGGGGCTGACGGGTATTGTGGGACGCAACGTAGAATCACCTACAAAAGCATTGATCCACAGGAGATGCGATGAGGTCGAACATGATGTGTGACTGGTGACAATCTTCAAAATAGTTATGAATGAAAAAAAATATTGGGAAATACTTGGTTCTCAGGCAAAAGTGTACATCTGGTTGGTCATTTTTAAGCCCGAGAAGTGCCACATTTCCAGTGATCTGGGGGGGGGGGGGTATCAAAACCAGAAATTTTCTTCTACGCTGTGCGCCAACCGATGGTAGCGTTCCGCTAAGATAGTACTTCGCGCCCCCCGGGTTAGAAAAATAATCCAAAACAATGACCAACAAATACTCCGAGGTCGTCGGAAAAGGCACTTCCCTGGCGTTTCAAGTTGCATTTACACATCGGTTATTTTGACTTTCAATAATTTCAGTAATGCATTATGGGTCCGTATGCAATGAACATAACTAGAGAACTGTTGGTTGGGTGAAATCATTGAAAGGTCAAATGTTTAACTTCGTTTTCAAATTTTCATTTTCCACTGTATGGAGTATAATGGAGACTACTATACAAATACAATAATCAAACCTAAGCATAGGCCTAATTTTGGCTGAAATTTTGTCTACATCTAGGCCTAATTTCCTGTGCTTTTTTACTTACCAGATTCACCGAAGGCATCTTTATTCTTACCTTTTCATGATCATAAGTTTTTGAAAGCCCTGCTTTTTATTTAAATGAACGCAGTTTCAAGTCTGTGGGGTGTTGGGTTATCGTTTAAGAATTTTTCCAAAAATCATATGTCCCGATGTTGTACTCAGTAGGCCTACAACATTGGCTGGAATTGGGTTTTAAATGATATATTTGTTTTCATTATAATAATAAATAACACAAATATAGCTCGATATGTATATTGTCTTGTTCAGTCTTGCATGAGTTTTTCTTTCCCAGTAAAAACGGGCCCTTCCTATCCAAAGAGGTACACTTTTTCTGTGCATCAGTATAGCATGGCCCCCTTTTGGTCAGGGCCCCGGCTCGGCACGGTCCGAGCCCATATGAGTTACGCTACTGCTTCACAAATCTCGAATTCGGTTTCCCTCTTTGCACTCGATAGACGGCAAATGTCGCAGGAATTTTGCTTCCCCCTCAATAACGTGACTATTATTTTAAACTCCAATTGACAGAGAAATGCATTCAGATGCATCAATAACCTAAAGAAGATTAGAACATGAAACATTCTCTGATTAGGATGAGCTGGTATTAGAGGATAGCTCGTTATCCATCCTACTTCAGGGCAACTGATTTACAAACAGCAGAATCCAAGCTTGGATATTCGTCCCTCTAGAACATATACCGGTAAAGTATCATAATGGCAATGGATGTTAAATAATCACGAAAAGGGTTCGACCATACTTTTATAAACACGAAGGCGTCCCGAAAGCCGGTTAAATATTATTTAAGAAAAAATTGACAAGGCTGCGTGGAAGACAAAGTATTAAAGTCTAGAGGGAGAGTCAGACAATGTCATCCAGATAACGAAGCTAAAGACAGGAGCCACTCAAACCAGTTTGGAGTTTATGCATGTATCTACATGAGGAATATGGATGAAACAAAACATAACATACCAAACCAAAACAACTTGAAAAATAAAATAAAGAAACTATATACTCACTTTACTGAGGCGCAAAATAATTTACCCACGGAGTTATCTTGTTTTTTACTTTCCTGATATACCGAGGTATTAAATAAATATAAAAACACTAGTATCTCGTGCAAACATAATACTTTTCACAATATGTGTATTTTGAAGGGTGTTTTCGTCTGCATCAAAATTTGGTACTTTACAAGAAAACAAAATCCTTATTCATTGTGATATATTGAAACTGACAAAACTAAATTGCCACTTAACGTTAGGTGTAATATTCCTGTTACACAGTTTCCACAGTACACACTGAATTCCGTAATTTTAACATAAAACAAAAAGCATTCAGTTTAGATTTCATTAAATTTGATTTATAATTTTAGCAGAAACATACAACATTTTCTCTTATTTTCAAATCATTGAAATTGTATTCCAGACATATATATTGTTGATATCTTTATGGTTTTAATTTGTTTTTGTGAACTCCTTGTGTATGTAAACGTACCGTGGGATTATTTAATATGTTTAGGTTGTCTCCGTAAACAACACTATAGTAGGTGTGATAAACAAGGGAATACATTTCGTGAAGTATATTTATGAAAATAGAAACTTTCACTAATGTATTTATTTCTTACAAAAAAGACTGTGCATTGCTCTTTTGTTTTTTATTATGATTGTTTTACATTTTATAAGAGCTATTGAGATCTTGCAATGATACAAAAAACATTATTATATCATTAGACAAACATAAAACCATAAGTCTAAGTCAGGTTCATCCTTGGACGTTACAAAAGACCTCTGAGCTGGGTTTGAAATTGTACGCCTACCATGTTTACTTAACAGGAACTCATGTTGTAATATAGGCTGGGAAAAAATCGGTGATTTACCTTTTGCGTAATATTTTATTAGTCATAGAATTCCATTCGTTGACACTTTATCCTTTTTATGCATCGTTGCACATTGGTGAAGCTCCATTGTGATACTGCTATTAAGCCTTTGCGCGGTATACAGTGGTTATACACCTAGGCCTCCATATAAACCGTATACCATACACAAGGGATATGTATCAGCAATACACTCAACATAACGTTCCGACACAGAAAAGACAGCACCATATTGATAATTCAGCAATGTGAATTATTGTAAGGTTTAAAAGTGCGTATCAAGTGAATCATATTTTTAATCCAAAAACCACCAATAAGTTATCCGAAAGCAATTGATGTTTTTCTTTTTTATATATATATATATTTTTTTCATTTATTAGCACAACCTTGCTGTTAACCTCATTATATACATAATTGATAGTTTAATATGACTCAGAATGCACAATTCCCCTCTAAATGTCTTTTCTCTGAAGGAGGACTCCAAACAACGGTTTCACCAATCCCAGGACCTCAAATTCATCCATTATAACAATTGTCCATACTGACATTCCATAAAGGTTGAGACTTAATTCAGACTGGGAACATTTGTACTGCCACCCCCCCCCCCTCCCCATCTGGGTCCCTTTGATATCATGTTCACCGCATTGGTGTAAACCTTCCTAATTTCGTTGAAGGAATTGAGTTCACTACAAACAATAGTCTAACCTTGATATGTTGGAGTATCTATCAATAGCCTACGTCTTTCGATCTCGATGAAAGAAAACCCTAAGTTTTGGCGCAGAATCCTAATACGTTACATTCCTTCTCTTGAATCGTTATGTAAAATGAAATTGGACTTAACAAAGTGAAATTTGATTTCTTTACCATTAAGTTTGTCCGTGTAATCCGATAGTAGTCTACACATGCTGGGGCTGGTTTATGGACTATTTGATGTCCAAATCAAGGATACTGGTCTATACCTAGTATAGCTCACAGACAATTAGGTCTGAAGCCACTCTTTAATCATCAGAGGATATATCAACACTACTAACAATACCTAGTATAGCTCACAGATCATTAGGTCTGAAACCTCTCTTTAATCATCACAGGATATAGCAACACTACTGAACAAAACCAAGTATAGCTCACAGACCATTAGGTCTAAAGCCACTCTTTAATCATCAGAGGATATATCAACACTACTGGACTATACCAAGTATAGCTCACAGACCATTAGGTCTGAAGCCACTCTTTAATCATCACAGGATATAGCAACACTACTGAACGACACTGGACTATACCAAGTATAGTTCACATACCATAAGGTCTAAAGCCACTATTTAATCATCAGATGGTAATCAACGACACTGTACTTTACCAAGTATAGCTCACATACCATTAGGTCTAAAGCCACTCTTTAATCATCAGAGGATAAATCAACACTACTGGACAATACCTCGTTTAGCTCACAGACCATCAAGTCTGATCTTCCGAAGCAAAAGAAAGATCAATATAGTTATATTTATGGACCCAAAAAGAAGGTGTGCAATTATTCATTAAAAGTGACCGATGGCCATGGTGGATGTCATGCAGGGGTACGTTATTGTTTGTATGCAGTTTTCAGTGCAGTGTAGGCCTATTTAGTAGAACAGTGATGACATACTTTGACTTAGAGTAGTACTTTGACTTAGAGTAGTTGTTTAGAAGGCTGAAGCTGGCAAACACTGAATAGGATATGAAAGGTTATACAATTACACAGGTTATGCCTGTCAATGAAGCAAAGAAAGGTATCTCGGAAAAAATACTTTCGTAGCTAAAGTTCAACACTGTAATCGCAGAGGTTCGTTATTGGGTAAAAGGCTAAACACAGCTCATCATGTGAAATATGCGGTAAACGTAAGCGCAAACTTTACCATGTAAAGTGAGATGTTTCTGTTATCGAAGGGATAGTGGGAAATAGCCATATCAGGTTTTATAACTTTGATAAATTCGTTTATTTTTCTGGAAGATGATGGATCATCCTAGGTTGATCGACATATTGCGCTTTTTCTTTGTAAGGGACATTAATCCGGTCTTCGTTTTAATACACTTTAAATTGATCGAAGTGATTCTATATGCCAACAGACAGGCGTTTTCCCACAGCGCCCCTATCTTTTCAAAGCAAAAGTCCTAAACTAAACAAGGAAAACTGGGAAAATGTATTGCTTAATTTAACCCCTTGAACAATCAATGAATGTAAGAGAGATTACATTTTTGGTTTTAATCAATTTTGTGATAATCGAAGTGGGTGTAGATGCCAGTGACACTGAGGCGTTTCCACACAAGGACCATATCGATTCAATGCAAAAATACAACACTAGACAAGGAAAACAAGAACAAAAGTGACAAACCCCAACTTGCTTAATTTGACCTGTTAAACAATTGTGTGCCATAAAATAACATCATACAATTACACAAATCCCACAAATATATATATCTTTATAATTTCTTTATTTAATAGTCGAAGTGGTTCTAGATGCAAGCAAGCAGACGCATCCACACCGAATCGTCGGATAATTTATATTTTCCCCTTGTTTAGTGTATTATTTTTGCATTGAATTAATGAGGATTTTGCAGGTCTGTTAGCTGGTAAAACCATCGCAACTGCCACAAAACAATTTATATTTACGAACCATTATACCAACTTGCAGTACCAATTGATCATTGCAGGATTCAGGCCGATCTCTACTTAAATTAATCGAGGGAATTTTTTAGTTTGTTTGTTTATTTGTTTGTTTATTTATTAGCACATTGTTCCGTCAAGAGCTACCCAAATGGACCTAAGTTATAACCTATAAGTATCCCTCAGAGGTAAATTCTTAATTTTGATTCTGTTGAAGGGGTGTACACCTACGATTCAACTTAATTGATCCCACGACAGTACCTCTCCCAAGTTTACGACATCCTTCATTCGCCTCTGGCCTTTCCACACTCTTCAGCCCCTTACCTAAATCAGTCGGGAAATTTTGGTTCCCTCTCCCTCCTCCAACTGTTATGAATGGTATTTTCAATCGTTTGCACGGTGACATCCCTATGTTCCGACGTCTCTATGTTCCAACGTCTCTATGTTCCGACAAAAGAAAAACTCGGAGCAATTTTTGGGTTTCAAAAATTTCGTTGTACCAAGAAAAACTAGTTTTGTGACCCCAATTTTTGGGAACTTTTTTGAAGCCCCATTATTTCGGACCAACATTTTTTAGGGGACTCAATTTTTTTGGACCCACCAAAAATGTTTACAAAAAAAAGGGGCCAAAGTTTGTTTCGGAAAACAAACTTTGGTCCGAAAAAATTTGGTCCGAAGAAATGTTGGTCCAAAAAAATTTGAGTCAAAAAAAATTTGGTCCGAAGAAATGTTGGTCCAAAAAAATTTGAGTAAAAAAAAATTTTGGTCAGAAAACATGTTGATCAAAAGAAATAATGAGTCCAAAAATTATTTCGTATTGTCGGAACATAGAGACGTCGGAACATAGAGACGTCGGAACATAGAGATGTAACCGTTTGCACAAGCAATGCGTATGCTGTTAACGTGGAGGCTCTTGTAATACACCCTGTAATACACCCTGTAATACACCAATGTAATACACCCTGATTTTACCCAATTTGCCTCACTCACATAGTTTGTCATGTTACTTGCAAGGTGACACCTTTTATACCTATTTGTTTTTAGTACAAATTGGCTGCTACCACTGCAAAGTTGTTTGGATAACCCAATAATGATACTAAAGGTCAACTTCAACCCGCAAAATATGTAGTGCACTATATCTGAGTGATGTATAACAGGATTGTAAGAAATCTTTTACCCCATGCATATAATGGTCTATATTGTTGTTCCCATTAAATATTTTGTAAACTTACTGTCAGTTTTAACTCTATAGCATTGTATTAAAGTGTTTGCTATTCTGGACATGCATTAACTATATGAAACCAGGTACAAGACATATCTCACGTCTCACGAGGAACTTTAGCTGAACTTCAGCTCGTACCATTCCAAAGTAGGGAATGTTTTCGTTCTTGGCCATTTTATATCATGATGCTGTTAACACATGACTCACATGATCTCCAACGCGGCAGTGAGTAATGTCACTGTCATTGTCGCCATGTTTTAGACGTTACATTTTCATAATTTAGTAACCAGATCAAGATGTTACTGGTAATGGAGTGGTTATATTTCGCATATCAGCATATCGCTGGAGATTAAATCAATTATAATTCATTGAGAAGGCAATAATCAGGATTTGGTAAGTTTGAATGTTATGACGCAGTTAACAATAAAACAAACGCTGCAATATGGCTAACAATATGGCGCTATCAATACGTGTCTTTTACAGTGTGTTATGAGATTCATTCATTGTATTGTATCACAACCATCGACATGTCCCTCAACCTGAGCTTCCATACACATATTTATGTGATCCTATAGTATGTCATATCTAAGAATCGACGACTTTGGAGGGGAGGCAAATGCAATGTTCCTCAGTTTTTCATGAACACCTCCAGAACTCCTGCACTCACTCTGTATACCCAATGTAGTTTAACGTAAGGCATATATTAGTGTGCAACTGTGCGTAGGATATACACATACATGACTGGATTGATTTTATCATAGTTGTATATGAATATTGTCTTAATAACAGTATTCTGTTGACAATCGTCTAGTGCTTGTATATGCTGTCTTGGCATCTAGTTACCTTGTCATGAATACTACTACAGTAAGCCTACTTTAGTCTTTAATTTAAGGATGAGATAAGGAAATGGCTTAAGCTGTGAACTTTATTTTCTCCAAGCAACTTCCAAAAGTGTGTGAATTTCTCCCGACCACAATCCTTGTTAATCATTGAAGTGACCAGACATTTGTAAGAACCCATCCTCTAATATGATAAAATAGTGCTGAAAAATCCGAAGGCACTTTTGTTGATGAGGCTGCTTGGGTGCATGAAATGTTTTGGATATTAGAAGCTAATATTTCCAACACAAAACAAGAACGATCGCTGAAATTTCATGTATGGAATATATGCCACTCGAGACACACGCGATCGTGTTTTGTGCACGTTAATTGATACATACCGTGATATTTTGGTTAGGTTTATCATAAATACCATAATAAGACATTAGAGTTAGAGTAAAGTACGATATCCGCATTCTTTTCGTATGCATCGCTCATTCCCAATATTACTCAATTAGGATATAACAAGAACGATCGCTGAAATTTCATGTATGGAATATATGCCACTCGATACACGCGATCGTGTTTTGTGCACGTTAATTGATACATACCGTGATATTTTGGTTAGGTTTATCATAAATACCATAATAAGACATTACAGTTAGAGTAAAGTACGATATACGCATTCTTTTCGTATGCATCGCTCATTCCCAATATTACTCAATTAGGATATGTAACATATATAGAATCATTAAATCATTTCTCAAAATCATCACTCAATCACCAAAGTTATGTTCATAACATTAATTTCATGTATAGGCCTCGTTAGGCAGTACGCAGTCTGACTATCCAGATTATTCAGTACTAGCATCGTACGTCTCAATCAAGATATAGTTACTAATTTAGTATAAATGTTTTTATCAGCACATTAAAAATTTCAAAGATTTGAAGTCAACAGTCAAATTAAACAAAATTCTATAACTATCAATGGGAAACATTAGATTGACTAGCTAGCTAGTTGGATACGTCCAGTATTATAAAAATGTTGGTGTACCACATTATATATCCATGTGATTGCTATAACGACAAGCAAATAGCAACATTAACATGTGTAATTGGTATGTCAACTTCTGTGAAAAATATTTGGTAACCATGATAACTGACGTCAAATGTCAACTATATACTTAACTGTATGTTTGGTAATGAAGCGGTTTAGATAGTTGTACAGTGCCATTAAAACATTCAAAATAAAAAGGTGAGAGGTCAAAGGAGGTCGAAGGCTGGATGGTGCAAGACATTAAGGAGGAATGTCTCTCATCATAAATGAAAAGTGTTCATAATCATTATTTAAACTGCTTTTCGAAGTTTGTACCCTTCATATTTGAAAACACTTCCTCCGCCTCCTGTTTAATATAGTTTAACGCCACGTGCCCAGCCCCGCCCCTTCCCCCTATTTTTTCCTTTTATAAACGGACAACAGTCTAAAATGTTTCCCTTTATAATAATAAAATGTATCGTTTACCCTTTTCCTAATCCTGTTTCTTTAAATATTAAAATGTGCCTTAACTTTAACAACATATATGTTAATTTGATGAAAACAGGGACGGTAGTGTGTAGGGTGAGTGCCCACAATTCCGACAAATATGTTGTTAAAGTTACTCATGTTCATATAGTTAAAACTGTCTCTTGAATTTGTACTCATTGTATTTAACCCACTTTCATCGCCTCTTGTTCATTTGTAGTGTAGTGGCGGTACAGCACCAAACAATTGTGACATATTCAAAACTAAAATAAAGCTTCTTTTTGACAGGTTATTATTGATGACAAGCAAAATAATATTCTGATGTGTGTTCCTTTTTGCTTTGTTTAATTTAACCTGTAATTTCTGCTTACGAATATTTCATGATGTAATGTTATGATTTAACAGATTTATTTCATGTAAGGGATCTGTCAAGCAGGAATCAGGCAAATATGGCTGAATGCGAGAGAAATAAAATGACCGTTACTCGTTGTTAAAAACAAGCAACATTTACGCGAGATCTTAATATCAGACACTGCACCACGCAAAACGCAATGTAAATCTCCTTCAAGTTTTACAGAACAGCTTTTCCATGCAACCATCAAGGACCAGTGAAATCAATCAGAACATGCATAAATTAAAGTGTAAGTAATAGAAGCCTTAGACTTAGTGCTTCGGAGTCAACACTGATAGTTGTGATCTACCTTACTGGGCGCTATATAAGTAACTGTGGCATTGGCTGTCGTACAAACATGTATCTCCTTGATGTACGTTAGGCTACTACCATATATCTTACCCTAGGCCTACTAGAGTAGTTAAGCAAAGGGTCATCTTCATCTATTCTTGTTGCTTCCATCTATGAAGCTTAGTAGACATGTAGCCCCGTCGATCTAAATATATAT
>JAIPMN010146155.1:0-12425 GCA_020650975.1 Apostichopus californicus
ACTTTGAAGCCATCCTGTATTGCCTTATACAACTTACAAGTTCATTGTCATTATGAAAAGTATTCAATTGCAATGCAAATTTATTGCATTCCATGTCGCAAATGTGGTCACGCTAATGCAAAACAATAAATTTAGTAAAATTGTGATGCTGTATCAAGCCCTGTTGGTTAGAAGTTTGAGGGAGAGGGGTACCCCCAGCATTTTAAGAAGGGCACAATAGTCATGTTTTGTAACATGTTTTCTATAGTTTTTGTACACATGATAGTGGTACAGATGGGGGGGGAGGGTATGGGGTAGCACAGTTTTCTGCACAGGTGACCCCCTCCCCACTAATGCCACCCCTTGTAATGCGTTGCTATGGGCCTGGCTGTATCACCTATCCGTTTCAAACCTTGACAAAATTGTTACAAATCTTGAGAAAAGTAAGTAAGTGGACATCGGTTGTGTCATAGACCTATGTAGTTCTTGTTGCCCTTGCTCCTGTGTATTGTACTTTTGACATATTTCTGGGCACAATTCATCTATTATCACATTGGAAAATGGTAAAATTTGCTATTAAAGTGCAAAACATGTACAATTGGTTTTCTACACAGGTATAATTGAGTATTCTTAAAAAGAAACAAAATTCAGATATTTCAAAACTGCTACATCAGAAAGGGAACGATAAATTATTCCCCGTATTTCATAATTTAATTAATGGAGTCATCAATCTTCACCAGATGTCTCCATAAATATCCCTCCTAGTGTTGTCAAAATTGTTAAACTTTTACTGTTGTATGTGTAAATTTAGCTGTAGGACATTGTATCGCTTCCAGTTAAAATAGAAGCAACTCTCTTGTCGCTCATTCCTAAATTGATACCATCAATGATTCATTCACTGTCTATTTTATGTCTCTGCTCCCCAGGATTACTAAAAACTTTTGCCGTTGAGCACTTGAGCAGAACCGATGTCTTTGCCAATATCCTTGATGTTCTTACAGTCGTAATATTAAAAACTTGAAGCTTAAAATGCCTCGATACTGCGAGCAAAATGCTGACCTACTGAATTTATTGCCGCAACACGAGATGCTCAAAGGAACGATCCATCAGTCCAGACCGTTGCCTCCTTGGCTTTGGTACATCATCGCCAAACTAGTCGGGGTGAAAACCAAGCCCTCAGAATGGCCGATCTTTGGGTACCTCCTACTCATTCTGACCGTTTCGTCGGGCCTCATCTATCTCATTTCTACCGGAGTCTTCTACTATTTTGATGTCAACAACAGTAAGACTAGTTTTGATGCTCTCAGCTATTTCATAACCGTCATCATGGCGTTTGGATTCTTCTTCATCGGTCTGTACGGAAATAAATTAGCCCATAAATTATTTTCCAATCGGGTGTTTGTACAAAGTTTGAGACTGCACTCAAGGACCGTCTTAAAGATCAGTGCACCAATTTTACTCTGTGCCGTCGGTCTGGGCTTTCTCGTCCTATTCGAAATTTCCAACAAGACAATATACCGCGATAACTACTGCCAGAAAATCAACCTGCCGCCGATGCTCTGCCATTTTCGTTACGTCGCACAAATCTGTTTTGCATTTTTGGCCTTCCTCTGGAATTTTCTAATCGCACTGATATGTTTCTCTGCTTGTCGTACGCACACAATTGGTAAGTCTAGTACGTTCGTAGGTGGAGCAAACCAATGAACTGAAGTTTACTTCCTCGTGAGAAGATACTTCAAGAAAACCTGGTCGTACCAGTTTTGGGATTCAGGCCTAGAATTTTACAATTTCTAGCAGCTCGCTAAGAATTGCAAGTGCTTAAAAGTTTTAAAAAATCTACTCTCTAAAATCAACTTTCTTCTGGCATTTTGCATTTTTGGGTATAATAATACAATTTTGGTCAACTTTCCAGAATGGATTAGAGAAAGCAGCTGAAAACATTGAATCCAAGGCTTCCCCGCTATGCATCCTGTTCTACCATTGACAAATTCTATTCCTTAATTTAGATATCTTCTTATTTATTATTTATTTATGATTTGTTTTATTTTAGCTATTAGGACGTTTTTATTGGAACTGGATGAAGACGCTATGGTTAACCTCCTGAAAGAATCGAAAGCTTCAACACGACAGATTCGACCAAAATCCCATTCATTCTCCGAGTCACCGCACCCGAGTGAAACTTCACCCTCGGAGACCAGTCCACTCTTGGCAGGCGTCAGCAACAGAAGACCAGGCGTCCTAAGAACAAGATCACAAAGTGAACTGCGAAGTGTCGTAAGGGATGTACTAGATGGTAGGTCTCTCCTAGATACTGATCTAGTATTAAGAAACTAAGTGATTTCATTGCTCCCTACATGTAAATGTGCTTCTTTAAACTCTGGTTGATGGATTGATGGTTGATGGATTCATAGATGTGTTATGAAAGTGGATGAAAAATTTAGTAGCAACCAAAGACATTTGATTGTACCATCATAGGGGCACCAGATCATAAATAAGACAAAGTCTATATAAAAGCCTTTCTTGAACATCAAGTAAATAACTGTTTGATTTGTTTGGAGTCTTCATATATGCTACTCCCAACCATTGTCATAGCTGGAAGGTGATTCTTATATGTTTGTGTAAGAGTCTCAAAATTACTGTTATAAACAAAGTGCTTCCTTTCACCCCCTCTTCCCTATCCCTCAAAGGAATCAAATAAACTTTTGTGTATATATAGAAAATTGTACTCCTGATATTAACAGATCTGTATCTAATGCACATATTTTCAAACTGCCTCTCCTACCCCCCACCAATCCTCTTTCATTTCTCCATTCTCATCACCCACCCTCCTACCCCTTTCCCCTCCTCCTATCCCCTTCCCCATCTCCCACTGGTTTCTTGTCCCCCACTCTTCGCTTCCTCAGATCCCATTTCCCTTCTATCTCTCAATTCCAATAGCACCCAATTGGGACAATTTTTCAAATCTGTACTGTCATGTCCCGATTTGGAGCAGTATGAAAATCATGTTTCTATCAGAAGAATGTCAGGAACTGTTTGTACTGTCAATACAAGTGCTTTGAAGCATGATATTGGAGGACAGTTTAGAGAGGTGCTAGCATTAGAAATTTGTCCCAACTGGCTGCCAATAGATCTCAATGTGTGCATCCACCAATCTATCCTAGTATCCTCCTGGGTACACTGAATTGTCATACATCTAGCCTATACGTGACTTGTCAATTTTCTCAATAGACGAATGGGAGAATGCTGAATACCAGAGAAGAGCCAGTTCCGTCTCTCGGCTCCATCCGCAACAAATCTTCCAGTTTCCTCCTCGATTCACAATCCAGGATGCCGACCAGACAGATGACGCTTTCGACGGAGGAGCGGTGAGAGATAACTAAAACCACTCATTTCTAAACTCTATTGTTATAACATCAAATGGAGCACGCTGATTTTAAAGTCAGTTTCGTGTGTATTTTTGGGGGGGGGTGGGTAATAAATTTATATGCCTGTGGCAAAATTAATATTTCAAAATTAGTGAACTAATGTCATGTTCAGGTGGTGAGACTTGCAACGTTTTGTTGACTTCATTGATACTATGGTGTATTCAGTGATTTACGATTTCTAAACTCAGCCTGGCTTTTAATTGCAGCCTGGGCTATAGAATCAGGGAGGGGACCTGAGAGACTTTTTTGGGAACTAAGAATGTTTACAAATATATTTTAATCTCAAAACAAGGTACATAATTTGTACCTATATTATCATATGCACAGTTTTCTATTTTACATACAGCTTCGATATTTTTTTTTTTATCTATTTCCTTTTCTATATTCTCTCTTGCTCTATTCAGGTTGCAACTGACTGGCCAAATCTGTCTACTGCCACAGGGATGACATCTTATTCACATGCTCCCTCTAACAGGATGTTGACGAACAAAGAAATTCTACAAAGATATTGGAAATTACAGGTATTAAGAGTCAAGAGATTTTGATGGATTAGATTATGCTTTGGTAAGGTCATGTGGTCACTACCTCATTAAGGATCAAAGATATTGGAAAATACAGGTAATTACATTGATTATGTCAAGAGATTTTCTTGGATTAGATTATGCTTTGGTGAGGTCATGATGTCACTACCTCATTAAGGATCTTCAAAATCTTGTAAAAGAAATATGTTTCTTTAATGACACTATTCAAATTTGTAAGGTTAATGCCCCATCATTAATTTGAGATCTATGGTTGTTTCATTTCCTAGGTTTGACAAAATTTCAGCTATTGCTAGTGTTGTGTGGCTATGTGAAATCACAAGTGAACAATTCTTCCTGGCGCGAGTTGTCTCACTGCCAGTACTTCTGTTTGTTAAGTTTCACTAATAATCTCACCAGTAGTTAAGACATAATAACATTATGTAAGTGCTTGCACTAAATATATTTTTATTCTCCTGTCATTTGGTGACTACCAAACTGGCCTTTCAACGATAGATGGCTTGCTGAGGTACCCCCTACCACTCTCTCCATAAACCTTATCTACCTCACTTCATGCTCTACTTATTCTCTTATCCACCAGTGTCATCTTATGACTACCTCCCTTGCCCTCCAACGTTGGATGGCTTGCTGAGGTACCCCCTACCACTCTCTCCATAAACCTTATCTACCTCACTTCATACTCTATATATTCTCCTATCCCCCAGTGTCATCTGATGACTACATCTCTTGCCCTCCAATGTTGGATGGCTTGCTGGGGTACCCCCTATCACACACTACATACACCTTATCTACCTCACTTCATGCTCTACATATTTTCTTATCTCCCCAGTGTCGTCTGATGACTACCTCTCTTGCCCTCCAACGTTGGATGGCTTGCTGGATACTTTTGATCCTATCTTGGAGTCTGGTCTACTTACTCTATTGGATCAGCCATGAGGCTTCTATCATCGACATGCTCAAATTCTGTCTTCCTCTCTTTCTATTACCTCTCGTCTGTTCGGGAGTGACGGAAGTAAACAGCGAAGGTCAAAGAGTCTCAAGGGTAAGCAAGTAACTGGATCTAAACGTTTATTATGTTTATCATGAATAAGCCGGGAAATTACAGATATTTGTTCAAAAAGATTGTTTCATAAAGTACGTCCGTTGTCAAATTACTTCATAATGCATGTTTTATTTGTATTTTCTTCCAGAGTATCTGTCCGTTGGAAGAGCGGTTACCTATTATTAACTTGCTCCTGAAGCAGCCTTTGTCCTTCACAGTGAGTCATTTACACAATTGTTAATATAAAGTAGTTATGTAACGTAACTTTATTAAGTTTTAGCCTTGTAGAGTGATGTAACATAACTTTATTAAGTTTTAGCCTTGTAGAGTGATGTAGGTACTAATCTTGTGAACTATAAATAAGGTTAAGTGAACCTTCATCTTGGTTCTTCCTTGCTATCAATCGTACCAGTTACCTGATTTACATTAATCTGAGTTAAACATAGTTGTTTGATTAACACCGTCAGAAACTACTTTAAAGCAGCATTTTGCGTCCTTTTCTATGATTTTTCTCAACCTCACTGACTCCACTATGCCATAACGACATACATAACTAGCTTATCTATTTAAATCTTACTTCAAATGGTGGCATGAAAGCCGAAAAATTTGCAACTTTCAACTTGTTTTTCTCCAAGATATTTTCCGTTGGGATCCCAATAAACCTCGCCCATAATATGAATATTTAAACACTACGAACGTCATTGACCAATAGGCCTACGTAATACAACACCATTTTTGATTTGTGTACAGTCTATATGGCAGTTGTACCCACTGATCTGTACACTAACAGATCAGTGAGTTGTACCAGGGAGTTCCATAACAACTCCCTGGTTGTAACAACGCAAAGTCTTGAATCTATTTTTAGCAACGGCTCATAACTAAACCTGCATCTCTGATTGGTTGAATTCAAACTAGTGGGTGTGGGAAAACTGTATGCGATTAATTTTAACTGTGGAACTTGTCGTGGACACTTTTCTCATTATCTGCAAATATCCTTAATTACTCGCCAATTAACGTTGTTGGCAGGGAGAAACTTGGCTAATATCTTAGTTTGCTGTTTTGTGATTGATATATGTAAAAAACTCGATGGACATGTCAAAAAAGTAGAAAACGGCGACCAAACGCAAAATGCTGCTTTAAAACAAATGTATCATTCACCGATTTACCTTAATATGAGGTAAGCATAGTTTTTTTATTAACACTGTCGGAACTACTTTTTAGAAAACTGAGTTATCCGCACCCAGCATTGGTGACTGGTTAAATATCCAGAACCATTCTGAGTGATCTAACTACCAAACCAGTCAGAAAGTTAAAAGACAGGGTTTTCGCTAAGTCTTAAACATCTCTTCTGACACATACTAATGCAACAAAATAGCAAAAAATACTTCTTCTTTTTTTGTAACAGAATACATGTTTGGAAAAAATTCTGATTTCTTGTTTATAGGTTGTAATTATGTTAATCAAAACTGTAGAAATTAGTTAATTTTCATAATTCATGTCATATCATATTTGTTTCCGTTCATTTGTTCTAGTTGTATGGATACGCTCTGGATTACTCATCTTTGGTCACTGCCATCGCAGCGGTCGCTGTTGCCTTCGCCACAAAGATCATCCTAGCCAGTGTAAACAGCTGATTTAGTGAGTTTAATACCGAGTGAAGTGTTATAAAAACGTGTACATTCCTTAAATTGGTTTGTGTCGGGTCTTTGTTTTGGTCAGATCTTGTAACATGAATAGATTACAAATGTGTGCCAGTGAGTGATGATGTTTTATAGAAAGACAATTTTTTTTAAAAATGGGCGAAAAAGTTTGACCTCACCTTATCAGTGTTAGGTACATGTTTGGCAGTTTTTTTATGAATTATATAAAGATAAATTCGGATGATCTTTAAATGGCATCTTTGGGGACACTACTAATAGGATGTTATCGCAAATGGCCAATTTGACACCATATACCTATCCCACCATAATATTGAAAGAGCTTCAACATGCCTTAAAGACAGAAACCACCTATTACCCCTCCACCCCTACCTCTTTCCCCTCCCCAACCCTTCCCCACCACTTTCTCTCACCACACCCCTTCCCCTGCCATTTTAAGAGGCAATATATTATCACAATATTTAATATGTGTAAAATTCAGTATTAATACTATAGCAGTGACTACTAATATTACTGTTCTGTGTGCTTTTATTTGAGGTATACTACCGAGGTGACTATTTATAACTAATATTTCCAAAACACGAAAGTAGAAACACATTTTAGATCACTTAAAAGAGAAGAAAGCCCCATCAATTTCTGCAGCTTTCACGATGAAGGATCTTTGTGACTACCTATTCCCATCTACATAAAATGCAAAATTGGTAACGCTTTACCACTGCATTCCATTTCCCCCTCTCCCTCCCCACCCCCATCCCCTTCTTGGTTCATCACATTCTCCCTAGTCTAATTCCGAAACTTTTCTGAAGTAAAACACCTGATTTTGCGACAGAATATTTCTGCACAAATCGTATTGGTTTTGCGTAAGTCCTAGTCTTCCTGCTATCAGTGAAACATGTAGGTTCGGTTCTAGATAGTAGTAAGTCAATGGGAGAATATGATAGGATAGTATGACTAGCATGGCTGGAGGACAGTCATGAGGTGAGATGAAGAAGTCCCATCATTGGTGTAAAACTGAGGGCCATATCATTGTTTCAGCACCCACCCCTCCCTCCCTCCCTCCCTTCCATCCTCTTTGCTCATATTGACAGTAATTCTTGTCAGTAAAACAGCAAGCAAATTTTGTCTCCATAGGTGCTAGTCTGAAGGTGCTAGTAGATTTTTTTGTATTTCCAGGGTATGGTTTTTACTATTATTGTAATTTAACAATTACCTTAACTTAATTAACTGCAGTTTTATGGAACAATCTTCCCTATTACTATCAGAAACTCTGCTTCTATATCAACCTTTAAGACTGCTGTTAAAAATCATTTTTTTCTTGTTATTTTGCTTAATACCTTTTCTTGTTTTTGTTACATATAAAGCGCATTGAGACCGCCCCAGGTATATTGCGCTATATAAGAATCTATTTTTTTTTATTATTATTATTATTAACTTTCTTTTCCTTTTTTAACTCAATAAGAGATTATATAATCATCTCAGAAATAAAATAAAAAACAGATGAACATTAACCTTTGTATATATTTATATATACACATATTTCCATATTTTTTCATGGAGTTCTTAAAACTAACTGAGGGGAAGTAACAGGGTGGAGGATGTTATCTTGGGTTTATCATGTCATTAACATATTAAGTGAAGCAGTGCAACACTCTGCGACATTAAAATCACTCAACTGTGAAGATGAGGGGAGGAGTGGGAATGGGTGTGGTTGGGGTAGGGAGTGGAATAGGTGGTGGGTTTGGGGAGTGATGGGTGGGGGAAGGTGGGATGGGACTACTATTGACAACAACAACAACAAATATAACACATTTACAGACGTATTGCAGTAATGATTCAAACAATTTTTCAAAAATAACAGCTTCTCATACCACACATAATTCTAATATCTAGGATAACAATATAAAATGATTGTCATAAGAAAAACGAATAATCTTTTGAGATTTCTCTGGCTTAGAAAAGGAATGGACATGTGCATTGATACATGAACACTGTTACCAGGGCTACGGTAGAGAGGATAATTAACAAACCTCAAACATTGGTTTATAAGTCCTAAAACGTATATTCACAATTCATTATATTGTCCATATTGCGAGTACTGGAGAAACTAAAGATTTTAAATACCATATGAATATATGTATAAACAATACATAAAACCAAAAAATATCTTCAAATATTGAAATAGCTATTTATACAAAAATAAAACTTAATATTTATATAAAAATCTTGCCAACATAAACAATTGAGGTCATTCCATTTTGACACACAATCTGTTACCACTCAGTTCCTCATATATAGGCCTACCGCCCTACCCCCCCCCCCCCTCACCCTACACACACATCGCTATCTCGATCCTTTATATCCTTGCTTACATTATCAACGACAAACACACTAAACCAAACGAATCCTTAAAGCTGTGTGGTTTGCGTTGTATTTGTAACAATCTTGATATATCAGGGTATTCCATTCAAGCAAATGTAAGGTACCTGAAAAACATCCTCTATTGTTTTATTCTGGTCGCTAAACCGCACCATGGACGATGAAATTGGTCATAAACTTAAAATATTCGTAACAACATCAGTATAGAGTCCATTGAGTAAAATTTAGAGGTTATCCATCGGCCGATTGCACTACCTATTTACCGGCTCGGAACAAAATGCGCCGCTGGGTTCAAATCTCCGATTTAAGGCACCGCCAAATTGATTTGCCGACCGCCCAGATTTGACCTTGATCGCAAAAAGGTGGTATTTTCGTCCGAGGTGCCAAATGCGCCGCTTGTTTCAAGACCATTATCGCTTTCGGTTGGACCCACTGATCGAGACGAGCACCGCAGTTTATGTCCCAGTTCACCCGCCCGGGTCACTGAACATGGAAGTGCTGATAAACCGTAGACAAATGCGTTGTATTATCTATGACGTCACTGCAGTATTTGCTGACTCATTGATTGAAGACTGAGTTGCTTGAAGTTGCGTTACTTTGATCTTCGCAAGACATTTTTCAAAATGGCGACCGCCGGAGACTCGATGAGCAGAGAGAGGCAAAAGGCGAGAGAGAAATATAAGACGGTGTTGCCGATAAAGAAATAGCACTGAATGAAAATATAGAAAAGAAAGAAAGAGGAACAAGGTTTATTGTGAAATTCCTACCGTAAGTAAAAGCTATATATAGGTAAGAATCATAGGCGTAGGAGGCGTTGCGGGGGGGGGGGCCGGCGCTTCAGCCCCCAACCGAATATATTTGTGAAAAATTCGGGCAATATGCTGAGAATTTTTCGGGCACCTACTTAATGAAAATGTTTTTCAATGGTTAAACTTATGTTATTATTATCATTATTATTGTAACGACTTCCCGAAAAATTATAACCAATATGGAAGGGTAATAACACGGCATATGATTGTATGTAATTGGCATGCAATGTAATAACCGATGAATGCCTATATGATGTGTACATTAACATGTCGAAAAATGTTGGTTATATTTTTCGGGTGATTCGTTACAGACCCCCCCCCCTGCCCAATCAAATTGGGCTCCTACGCCTATGGTAAGAACAGCTAACAATGATCTGCGCTGAATTATCAAGCGCCTAAAAGATCGGAAGTGGTTACTTATTCAGATATATGAGTAAGGTATGCTCCCCACCCACAGCCGCCACCCTCACCGTCAGCAACATTCACAGGTAGTGACGCTCATAATTGCTCTTGAGGCGTTTTATTCCAGTATTTGTTTTTCTATATCATTGGATTGTGATTGGACAGGTATAGTCACATGATTATACGTGAATGGTTTGCATATTATAGGTGCTATGGCTATGTACAGGATGTACTGTCAGTGGTAGCGTATTTGTTTCACGTTGATTAAATTTGATACATGTTTCTAAAACTGCTGTCCAAAAGCTTCGTACATAACAAATTAAAGCTATTTATTGTCACGGTTAGGAATTCGTAATACTCTAAAGGTAGTCGAATAAGAGAAGAGCGGAATATTACGATATTTATAATAAAAAAATGATGCAAACAAAAAAATGCAAAGAACATTACATTTATGTAAATCGTTATTAATTGCACTATTTTTAATTATTAAATAATTAATTCGACCTTTTTCTGCAGTTTTGGTTTAAGACGTAAGCGAACGATTCAACATTTTGCAGAAAATTACTGACATAATGAAGTAAAATTTGAATATTTCGATGGCACACAGGCTGAACGTTTCTATAGTTCAAATTACGTAATACTTACTGTTTCGAGGGCGCTCCAGTGGAATGATGTTCTCTTGTTAAAGAGAAAGATTTAGATCACCATCGGATGCAGGACATAGCAACAATAGGTTAAACGACTCAAGGGACGCCAAAAAAACTCCAGGATAAACATTTATTAACTGGACTTAGACATCTATCGAACAGAAAAGTAAAAAAAAAGAAACATAGTTAGGAAGTGCTTCTTTATAATTATCCATTATTAATAAATGTTTATTCTTGGGCTCGTTTATTTTGAAAAGAGTGCTTGTGCAAAGCTTAGCTGTTAATGCAAAAGATTTAGTGTTATAATTGAAAATATATTTTAAATTCCTAAGTTTTTCTGGTAAATATAATGACTAGAGACTATAGTATCCGCCCCTTCCCTTGCCTAAATTGAAATGATGACGTTTAACCGAAGAACTATCCTCATTTTTTTATAAGAATACTGAGAGTGCGATAATGTGGTGGACACATGTGAGTGTCATCTATGCCCAAAACAAAATATAACGATTTCAATATACATTTTGGTGTTTTGAAAATGTGACATCTAACATTGGAACCTTCTTCAGCTTATGAAGAATGTACTATGTTCTCTATCAGGCAATAATCCTGTATGACGTCATATGCAATCACACTTAGATTATATATGACGCGTTGTCCTAAAACAGTAATTACGTTATCTTAAAATGACGTAGATGAAGATTGTTCGATAAAAGAAAAGAAAATATGTTTTTGCAAATGATAACAAAATATTCGATTTCGTAAACGATGAATATCATATCTGATTCTTATACATCAACAAACGACTGAATTGTAGACAATCTTACCTCCATTTCCGGTAAAACATGCAAAGACGACCCAAGCAACGCATGACGTAAACACAACCCGGTCAATACCATGCCATAGTGCTGCAAACCACGTAGGTAGTGATGAATCGTTACCAGCACTGTAAAACCCGAAGATTAACGCAAACATAACACCCATGGATATGTGTCATCCGATAAGACTTTTTATCTATGAAAAACATAAACAGAAACGACTGGTATGTAGAGCCTGCACATAATGGTTGCTAGGAAGAATACAACAACATTGAATGTGTTCCTTTTTGTTAGAGCAGTGACGTGCACATGATTTCAAATTCCTACCCCCACCTTATCCTTTTTTTTAATGAAAAGGTTAGAATCGTACAAATTTATGCAGCTATGATATGTGTGTATGTATAGGCCTTACTTACCCAAGAAATATGGTATTTTTGGTCTTTAATCCTGAAGAGGACGTATCCAACTAACATACCGACTGTGTAGGTTTGAATTCTTGTCCAAGGTTTGGAGTAAACACGGTCATCCAGACTGCCTCTTGTATACTGCCTGCGTTTTGGTTAGCACTGTTTGTGTATATATATATATATATATATATATATGTTACTTCCTATATAAATTCTATCTTCCCTATGTCAGATGCATGTTTTAGCTAAATTCTTTCATCATATACTCACACCAGTCAAGGGCGTAGGAACCGGGGGGCTGGGGGCGCCAGCCCCCCCCCCCCCCC
>JAIPMN010146497.1:0-10524 GCA_020650975.1 Apostichopus californicus
ATTTCAGACTCTAGAATATTTAATACACTAGTGAAAGCACCAAATTTTCACATGTTTTCATTTTCCAAGCTTGTGTTTTGGATTGGTTTCTTTCTGCAGACTGTATCTGCACATGATGCTTCAACATTTCAGAGACCTCTTTCTTTCTTTTTTTGTGAATACAAGGCAAACAGAAATAAGTAGAAAAGAATTCAAACCTTTAGAAAAGCTGTCTGGTTGGTTCTGTCACAAATTTTTGTTAGATACTTGACAAGCACACATCCTTAAAAGGATAAAATTACTAATTAGGCAAGACAATTTATATTGTTGTAGATGGGTTAAAAAGCTTTAAAACATAAATTCTTTGCTATGAAGGGTATAATATTTTGCAGAACTTAAGTTGACAGTTAATATGTTTGTGAGTTTGGCAGCAAGCCAAAATTCACAGAGACATCATGCAAGTCACTTTTCCATTATAATCAACAGTCGGAAGATCCGAGGAAGTTGTCTCAACAATAAAGTATTAAAGTTGAGATCATAGGAAGACCAGAGGTAACGACCCAACCAGTGGTTACTTGACATGTAAAGTAAATTAAAGGCAGCATTTAATTCTTGGCGATCTCATTGGCTAACATACATGAGAGGCAACCAATCAAAGTTGTAGGTGAGCTAATCAATACAAAAGCAGCACTTCAATGAAACATGAATTTTTGTTACCAACTAGCGTCGTATATTTAGAGATGTGTATGTTTTGCTTTATATAACTTCCTACAACATTTTTGTTTTGATAAGCCACTTGCAAGTGAAAAACTTATTACAAAACAAGAAGAAGTAGAAAAATAAAAAGTTGATACTTAAACTTTAATGAGTTCCATAAAGGCAGTATGAACTTGCTTTCTATTAAACATAACCTGCTAAATACCACATACTGTAGCATTTAAACCAACAGGTTTCCTGGTCACTATTCCTCTGTGTATCACTTTGCATAACTTTGTTATAAATTTGAAATAAACTACGAGAAGATCTTGTCTTTTGTCAGGAGTGATACAATGATTGTTGAGTTATGTTTCCATAGTTACACACATTTATTTATATTTGAGAAACTTTCCTCCAAAAAGGGCAACATATTTGTCTGCAATAACATCACAAGTTTGAACTTGTCTCTCCCCATACTCAGAGCTTTCCATCAAAACAGTTTGTAATTAATATTTCTTAAATTAGTTTAAACGTTTGGTCAAATTTCTTTGGTTTATCAAATCTTTGTCAGCATCGGTCTGTTGCAGCGCTGCAACTATACCAGTTCTTTTATTCGGATAATACCGTGCTACCTAGAACACACACATTGTCGGTTACATTCCCAAACATGTCCACAGTGGAATAAAGTTTCAAAAGAGTCCACAGTGCAAACATATAACATGAGTAGACGTTATTTGTTATCAAATCCAGAGCGTGAAATGGTCCCTACAATCTGATGAATTTATTACAGATCCAGTTTAGATACATCGACTTTCAGTCTCCGGTAAATAAACTTTGGCCCATTCAGTATTCGGTCTCTTGGCAAGGTCCCTTTAAAATAAAATATCTATCCTGAAAACAGTTGCCTTTTACGAGAAAGCCGCTACTCGCAGTCGGATAAAAAATTTCTGTAAATTAATTCATTGTACATATATACCAATTTTACATACATTATATTTCTTTGTGTGTTTGCAAAGTTTTGGACATTATTAAAATTTGCGGAATTCTTGCATATGATACGAGATTACAAATGCTAGCTTGACAACATCTTTAACTTAAACTTTTCTCTTGTAATATGCTAAGAAGCTGAACTTTCTGCTGTCACCCACTTAAACCTGCTGTAAAAGATGCTGTCCAAAGTTCTTTAAAAGACCGTCTTTCTTTTTGCGACACTGAAGCATAAATGCAGATCCACAAAATCTGAATTCTGCATAAGAACTGTTTCTTCTAAATTTCTCTCTTTTACTTATTACTACCAATTTGGTATATAATTAATAGATCATTAAACTGAGAATTTCACCAACTTTTTTGAAAGACATTTACAGAGGATAAATAACATTTTAACTACATACTAGACTTAAGTCATATATATTGAAAAACATCCTCTCTACAAGTACAAACCACTGTTAATGACAAACACACTATATAGTACACAAAATTTAGCATCTAATACAAACATTCAACAATAAATTATTACAGATCACTGGCCGGTGACTTTGATTATTAGACCCTTCTACATCACCCACCTGATACATAATTCTCCTTAAATTCTTAATCAAAGTTTTTTTCTCAACTTCCTCACCCCTTTGAACCACAATTCTGCATCTGTACCTAAGTCAATAACACCTTTAAGAGCCCATTACTATTAAACGTAATGGCAAACTGTTAATGCTGTCCTATTGTTTCACCTACGACAGACAGATAAATAGCAAGACCAACTTGGATGGTATCAAAACGAGATAAGAATAGCTTCTCATTGCTTTGCTCTATCTAGATACTTTGCAAACCACATTTCAATATTTATGTTTAACCACATTCTCTGCCATAAATTCCTTTGCTCTTTTCCAAAAATTTTAATAAACAAGTATCAGTCATATTGTTGTGAACTCTATAGAAATCTCATATTATAAAAATTTTAAGGGGGTGGAGGGGGGAGGGGGGGTAGGTGAGGTATATGAATATGGGAAGATAGGGCAATGGGTAGAGGTTGTCAGGCTAGAATATGTTTCACTGATGAAGAAACTGCCATAAAGAAAAAAAACTCAGCATTTAATGCAATTCTTTCAACAACAGGAAAAGATATGTTTCTTGCATAGTGGATGCAATCGACACCCACCTCCCTCAGTAATACTTTGACTGAAATCAGAACCTGTTATTTCTTTGCCTGGCCATACCTATAAGAGATTCTATTCTTTCTCTGAGAAATCTTCATAGTTTGCAGAAAAACATTGATTTCTGTGATTTCAAGGCTTTTTCTTATTTCCTCTTTTAATAACATGCTACACAAAAAAACCAACACCAATACAAACCACACCTATGTTACCTTGTATTTGTGTCTCCTGAGAATAACGGAAAAAAAATTTACACTTCAAAGAACAGCTACCTTTCTCGTCAAGATCCGTTGGTGCCTAGACACCGCCCCCGCTGCGATCTGTCGGGATATGCCTCTTCTGTTCCCACCTACTGAGGGCGCTCTCCAATCGTACATTGGCTATGGCACCAGTTTTGATAGCGCTCATAAGCTAGTGGCGGATAAAAAAAATGGGAGACATTAAACGAGGAACAAACAAGAAGTGAAATGTTGTAGAATATGGACCATTTAAACACAACAGATTTTTTTGTCAATTAAAATCTCAAACTGTCATAAAATAACTTCTCTGAGTGAGCACCTACTTTTGTGTTCTAGTTAGAGAAGCTTGGTGTTCATGCATTGTTTAAGTTTGGTGTTTTAGTTAGGGCAGCTCGGTGTACATGAGGTGTTTCAGATTGGAGATGGGTGTTAATCTGCCGAGTTCTTTCGGAGTGGGAATCAATGTCTGATTCGGAATTACCAAAGACTTGATCGGATTTCTGCACTTTTCATAAGGTTCTTCTTACAATCAACGACATTTCTTCTTTTCATGTTAGATCTAACATATTAATGTTCAATACTGTCTTGCCTGATTTTGTCAGTTGACAGAAATACAGACATGAAAATGTGCTTTACAAAGCCTTATCTTGTCCTTGAGACTTTCTGAAATGTATAGAGTGAAACTGGTGTGACCATATTCGACATCTCACTTTGGCTTCTGACAAATCCCCCCCCCCCCCTCCCATCTGGCAGTTTTACCCCAGAATCAGAGATGGACGGCTATAGCATACAAGACCAGATAACCTAAGGCTGATGGTTTGAATCTTATTAATACCTCAAATTTCTTTTGCAAATTAAAAAAATTGTCAAAGTGGGTTTGATATCTACCTGAAGAAACTCATCTTCTTCTAATTTGCCATTTTTATTGGCATCTACTTCATTCAGCATGCTCCTCAGGGCATCTTCATCCACAGTTTCACCAGCAGCCTGTTATGAGAATGAAAATTATAGGAGTGTTAGCTCAGTGGTTAACGCCGGTGCCTTTCAATGATAAGGTCCCGAGTTCGAGTCTCTCAAAGATTAATGTATGTCGTCCAGTTACAGAGTTGTTGACAATTGACAATTCATAATCATGGACGTCAAATATGAATCTAAGAGACTGACTTCGGTCAGCTTGTGGCTTTGATAAGCCAATGATGGCTTCTTGGCGAGTTCCTGCTTGCAGGAGGATCTAAAATACATACATACATAGAACACAAGGAAATAGTTATGACCATTACACAGCTAAAAACCAAGTCAGGTTTATAGTAAGTTTAGATAAGGCAGTTGACATGAGTTTATATCGAGAATGAAGCATTCATGTTGTACTTTGCACAAGATTTATAGACACAAGTAACTTGTGCACCCATCTGAATGGAACTACAACCCCAACCATCCTGTTCCTCTATCATTCTCTCGTCAGAAAGATGAAATGCTCCGATCTTCAACAGCAGTTAAAAAAGTCAATACCGTATCCAAGACAACTCTTTTATGCAAAAATAGTCAAGGCTTCGCAATTCTACGAAAGTGCGGCAGACCCATCTGACTTTTGATGTCTGCTTATTCTGTGTAACACAAAATAAAATAAGTATTTTATTTGTGTGAGAGAGACCCTACATTAAAGATGCAGCCAGCTTCCTTTAACCAGCATCATAACAGAAGTCGAGTAACTTGTCAAGTTCTCTACAAAAGTAAAACAGGCAAGCTTCAGCACCTCATCCTCAAAAACAGATTTTTTTTTTTACCTCCAAAAATTGTCTCAAGTCGTTGGGGGTTATGAAACCCTTCCCATGACTGTCCAGAGTCCTGAATCTCTTCTTGTATTTCTCCGCCTCTCCCTCCGTGAAGTTGATCGGAATCTTCATCAACGATGCGCGACAATTGAATCCCATCTCACGGTTCAGAAACTGTCTGGCTAGAGCTACCTCCTCCTACAAAGGTGAAAATATTTCCTTGAATTTTAACAGAAATTGAACGAACTTGCTGGTGAGAATAAAGCAAAACTGGCAATTGATTGCAGTAGGCGGATGTATCAGACCAAAGACTTTACAGAGTTGTCTCAAAAAAATGTCCGATTTCAGATTTGGGTACTATTCTTGTTACCTCTACTTCCAAACTAAATGTGCTATTAAGTCACTATGGATAAAATCTGTTATGAGGAATCACACGCTGCTACACTCACAGGAAATTAAGTAACAAATAAACTTCCCATTCCAATGTGATAATCACACCTTTTGACAATCTGATGAAGTCAACACAGCAGAAATGGTCCCAACTTCTATATTTACGTTTCAGTAACCTTACTTCTGCGTTTCAGATTTGTAGAAAGCATATAAAAAATTGTTCACAAGAACATGCAGAATTTCCTGTAGTATAAAGTAAATGAACGATTAAAAAGGTCCAAAGCTTGAGTACATATGTGTAATCTGGTACAAGTATCTGCACTAGATTTCCCCAATGTCCCGAGTACAAGTAAGAGAGACTGAGAGATTACAAGTACAGGTAACTATGTGAGAATACAAGTATAGACTCACTACAAGTATGCTGCCCTAAGGTATTAATACCAATGGTCAGGCTTCAATTAACTAGAGGCTGAGTGTGCTTGCTGGTTTCAACTCAGCAGATGTTATCTTCACAACAACTGACAAGAAGACACTTACTTGCACACAGAGGTGTATCTGTATGCTAGAGCAATGAACATACATCTGGGAAGCAAATAACAGCTACTAAACAGAACGCTGAGAATAGTCATGACACTAGAAAACATTACACAGGTTAACTATTAGGGCATCAACTGTATGAATGTGATTGGATATGATATGAACCAGCATTTAATTGAGTACAAAATATCTGCCGGACATAAATAGCTTAAAAAACAGAAAGTTATATCTTGTCACCTCTTTCTTTGCTTTGCTCCAATTCAGTTCTTGTCCCATTATATCAGAGATTCTGTGAAGAGCTTCCTCGGTGGCTTGAACATTGAGGAATGCCAACCGTGTTCTGCGGGCGATGACATCAATAACTGTCTGTGCATACTCCTTCCTGACTGCGTAAACTACCTATTGACAAATATAAAGTCAAAGAAATGGACACTTATAAACTCCACTTTCATTCCCCTTAAAAATATATGAGAGGTAAGATCCAATATGGATGACATATAGTCAGTTTGCAAAGGTCTACAGCAGGGGTTCCCTAACTGGGGTGTATGAATCCCCAGGGGGTGCGTGAGTCCATCCCAGGGGGTTCGTGAGACGTTTCTGAAAGTGAAAACTAGTACTTTTTGTTGAACTAAAATCTGATATATCATATAATTTAGTAATGTACAAAAGTCGTACCTATCGACAAACTCTACAATATTACACTAGGAACTTGATCTTTAACGAAGCACTGTTATGCGTATTATAGTACAATAATGACTCAGATCATATCTCGAAAAGTTGGGGGTTCGTGGACAACTTTGACATCCACAGGGGGTTTGTGGGGGGATATAGTTAGGGAAACCCTGGTCTACAGGAACAGGTCTACAGGAAAAGAATGTCTACAGGAACAGGAAGGTTACAGGAACTGGAAATGTAGACAGGCTTTATATCTGGCCTCTGAACTTCCTGCTACCCAACCTGATATGAAGTACACTAGCACAGCGGGCCACAAACTTTTAGACCCACAAACCAGGACCTTCCATGAGGGAGGACTTAGCCATGACCCACTTGAAAACCATCCCTTAGAATCAATGATCAGAAATGTAACAATAACTAGCTTGTACTATGGACTCGATGTTATACATAAGCTAAAAGAACAGAAATTTTCTGGGGTCTGGAGATATGGTGCAATTCACCAGCATTTTTTCGCAAGCCAATTTACCACCATAGTGTTATGTTAGTCATGCTACGACTTCTAGTTTGTCAACTACTGGCAGAAATAATATGGAAAAAAATCTTGTTTGTTAACATTGGACATCTATTTTCCCAGATACCTTACCTGTGAGGCTAGTTAATTTCTCCTTTATGAGAAAGTGATGAAATAAAGAAGACTGTTCACAAGACAGGACGGAGACTTGCAATGTGTTTTGCAACAAATAATTACACGAGACCAAAAATGTTACCTCTGCTTCGATGTAGGGAAAGTCTTGTGCGAGTCGTTTTCCGACTACCGGCCATCGTTTCCCAGTCAGCATAGCCATCTTGGCGACTTCAAACGCTTTGTCACCGTAAGTGTTGGAGAGATGTTGTGCTACCTAAAAAGGCATCAAAATGTAAAAGAAATGACCTTGCAAATTGTGTAGTAATATAGAAAATGCTGATATATGAATATCATCCATAACCGACCATACTTTTAAAACCAAAACAAAACCAAACAAGCTTAAATATATTTCAGAGATTGGATTGACCTAATAAATGGTCATTTTTGCTGTGACATTACCACAGTTAATAACAATCCTTGAATATTTTCCACCTGGTTGCGAAAAAATTCTTTTATTGAACCCGTTCAAGCAGATCGTCATGTCTCAATAAATATAAATAAAACTTTTCAATATAAATAAAATAATAAACAGTTGTTATTCACCTCTCCCCCCCCCCCCTTACACTCCCTTCCAAAAAGCACTTAGTCAAACATTAGCAATACCAATTGACAATATGACAACTCTGTAGACAATTTTGTGTATTTAATTTATTAATCCTTAACCCATACAAAATCTTTCAAATTTCATTTTTATTCATACAAACCTCATTTTCTAACCCAAAATCTTGCACCAGTCGTATGAAGCTAGCCGGAGTCCAGCCATGACCGCCCTCTAATAAGAGGCCATCCGTAAGAGAATCATTCCGAGGTTCCAATCCACAGGTCTCCACTGCAGCATCCATTGTATCCTTGGCCATACTTCTGTAAGTTGTCCACTTACCACCTAATACAAAAATAAAAAAAATTGAAATCAAATCTATGGATTCATTGTATTTAATGAAGCTCATTTGCATTTGTTTGTATTATGCTCACAATTGACCTTTCTAGACACCCTCATAGACGAGTGTCTCACCGAGCTCATATTTAACGCCAAATTGCAAACATTTCGTTCTGTTGCAAGTTTTTTTCTCACCTGCGATCGTGACCAGTTTATTTTGAGATATATCTATGATGTGGTTCCTGGCTACTGACTGGGTGTCTGTGGCTTTAGGGTTGATCACCAATGGTCTTATTCCACTCCAGGCAGCGAGCACGTCACCTCTACGAACTGGATCAATCGAAAAAGAAAGAGTCATCAATAACATCATATTTAAAAGAATATAATACATGCATTTGCTTCTAAAACGACTAAAGAGATATTGTTACTGCTAACTCTCATTTAGAAGGTGTGGGATGAAACAACAGCCACCAAATGAAGCTGCTTCACAAATCTGCCACGAAGAAGCTTGGAGGAAATCCCTTTTTTAGCGTCAAATTTTAAGAAGTACCTTGCTTTTATTCCTTTTGTTTCATGCATGATCTACATCCACAAAGTATATCAGAAACAATACAATGAAAAGTTTAATCCATTCAATAATTGCATCATTTACACGCTGTGAGCAGCAAAAACCGACAGATAGACACCGGTCAATCAATCACTGACCAACCTTCATTAAATATCAAATATTAAAAAACTTACCCATGATATCTTTACTCAGATAATCTTTAATCTCCTTCAGGATAAACTGGATGTCTTTCTCAGTGGGGGTGGGGAAGTCTGTCAGATCACAGGGGCTATCGGTGGTTCCTGCAATTGTCAGATTCTGCCATGGGAGGAAGAATATGACCCTCCCATCACTAGTAGAGGGGTCAAGTAATCCCATGGATGAAGGACTGAGGATAGAAATGTACATATACAGCATTGCATTAAAATGTGATGACAAAGTTTGCTTAAAGTACTGCTTCCGATCCAGAGAAACTAAGTATGTAATGAAGTTTGAAATAAAGATTACCGTGACCAGAATTCACGTTCTGTACAGAGTAGCCCCTGGTTCACCATCTTTTCAGTGTGTCCAAGGTCTACCGAAAGTGCAAACTGGGCTTAACTGACATTAACTTTTGTATAATTTTACTCACTTTGATGCACAGAACTAAACTGTTGCACATATCAATATGTTTGCTGTATATTCTTGCTTGTAGCTGAGAGTGATTGAGGAATGGGCGTAGCTAAGTGTTAAACGATGGCTCCTTCTTTAATATTTCTGAGACAAGAGTCTGGACAAGAAAGGTGGAGTGGGGGGGGGGGGGTGAGTGCAGGGGGTGATAATGATTGTGTTTGCAAGTCACTCATGTGTAAAGGAATGAAATCAGACAGTTTTATGAATAAACAGGTTGGGGTGTGCAGGGCAGGAGGGGGGGGGGGGTGTGGAGGGTTACTACACCCTCTCTCTATCTTAAATCTTTCTCTCTCTTTGCTTTTAGCAGTACTACGGTTATTACCTGTAGTACTCTGGCAAGACAATATGCACCCCGGCACTGGGCAAGCAGATCTTCTTGACATCAGGGTCAGCCATCTGACGAATACGGTCTGTGTAAGGACCTGTAGCATTCACTACACACTTGGCAATGACATTGTATTCTTTACCTGGTAAAAAATATCAGAAAGTAGTAAACTTGAATGAATTCCAACTGGTGTTGGTGATTAATTATGTCCCATATATGACAGGCTAAATGCTGAACTTTATTTTAAGATATTCAGGGATACTATCTGAGTTTGAGCTGACTAAATTCATTGAGTGCTGCAGCTAGGAGATATAAATGAGGTTAATTTACAGTTGCAGTGACTTTATTGCTTTATAGCAGCAGTGACTTGAATTATTAAAATTACACAATCAAGTTCCCAGTAGATTCCCTCAAGTAGTTAAAGTCATGTGTTGTTCATGTTATGCGTCGTGTGATTAAGATTATGAGACAAACAGCTATCTTACATCGCATTTTTTAACCAAAGGAGTCTTTCTTTAAGAGATTCTGAGAGCCTTCTTCTACAACAGGTGATTGTGTAATTGTCAATATTGTCTTTCAATCAATCAATCAATCAATCAATCAATCAATCATTGATCCATCAAGGCATTTATATTGTGTCAAATATAAAATATCACTAGAAATGTCCAGTGGTGCTAAGAGTCAAGAAATTTCTTTTGAGGAGAAATAAGTCTTACATTTCCATTACAACTAGGGTTGGGCGATATTTGTTTTTTAACGTCACGATAAATAGTTCAAAAATTATCGCGATATTTCGATAATTACGATAATTTTTCCTTGTTGTTTTTAGTGTGTTCGCGAACACACTTAAAACAACTGCCGGTTTCCCACTGGTGTTTTCGCGCGACGAACACACCTAGCACGCGTTGCGTGCGAGCATAATGGCGTGGGGTCCAGGGGCCCGCCTTAGGGCCACGGTGGGGTCAAGGGGTGGAACCCCT
>JAIPMN010146612.1:0-10501 GCA_020650975.1 Apostichopus californicus
TATGCAGTCAAACGCATATATGTATACAGCTATGACCAGTATAAACATAATATAATCTTTGGCCAGGAAAAACAATTTTATTCTTATTGCCAATTCAACTGAGTGTAAAATTGTGTTGGCTTTACACTCTTTGGTGGGTTGGTGGTGATTTAATCTTGTCTAGTATTGACTAGCCTCAAAAAGCAGTCAGTACACATCTCAAAGGTGGAAGATTCATTCACTCACTTTGACTGGCCTGTATGTACGGTAATACTCTGTGTAGAACTAAAACTGTTGTAGTACGGCAGCGTGTGTTTGAGTGTATGTCATAGATATAAATAACTACACACTATCACAAGACTTATGCTCTGGCGATTGAGTTGTTAAGGTCACATGACAATAGAAACTATTTGGTTTTCCTTGTCCACATGATCATCAGTTTGTTGAGATGTGTGGTGCTTTTGAAATACATTACTGGACATTGTCTAGTGGCACTGTTTAGTGAGTTCTCCAGCTCCAGTACAGTTGAAGTGGTAAACTGGGTTTGAAGAGAGAAACCGTCTGTGTAGAAGACTCAGCGAGTGTTAAACACAACGAATTTGTTAGTGATAGGCCTCTGCTACACTTTTTGCTAAAATCTATAGAGAACACCTGACAAAAATGGCAAGCAGCAAGGATAAATCAGAGAACACAGTTGATTCTGAACAAAGATTAATAAACTACAGACAGTAAGTTACTACAGTACCTAGTTTTAGACCGTGGGGCATAAGGCAAAAATCCCTTTAGTTTTTGAGTTCCGTAGTCCACCTCTGGGGGCAACATAATTTCTTAATGAAAGTGTTGCTAAGAACACCCTAAAATAAAAATCACTTTGTTCCACCAAAATTTCGCGGACGTTAAGGAGAAAATGGCGGTAAAAGAATACTGGAAATAAAGGGCGCCCTCTATTTTTTCAAACTGGCTTTTACACCTCTACATTTAGATGGAATTGACCTAACTCTTTTAGAAATGTCTAGATCTATAAGAAAGTAACATAATAAATGTCAATAACAGGTTTGGGGTTATAACCGTATATATATATTCAGTTTGTCCATACACACTCATAGTTTAAAAGCAAGCTTACACATAATGTAGATTCGAGTATTGACATAACTTAATGTGTGCACATGAAATGCAATGTTAATGTTACCTTAAATATGCCAGTAGTTATGCCAGTGGTGCACCTTTAAGAACTATTCCTTCATTTTCTCACAGCAAGAGCTACATGGAGAACGAGATTGAAGATCAACAACACAAACATTGTTAATGTGACAATTGTTAAGCTTAAATGTTCACTCTGAAAAGGGTATTTACAACAAATTTATGTGATGTTATAGTATAGAAACATTGCATTTGGTACCATGAACCTTTCCTGGGGGTACAAGTATCCTGAACTCATCCCTTCAAAATTTGTTTGCATAAATAATGATACTATTGAGTTAAACTTTCTGCTACCTTTTTCTGCCTTTTGCTACCTTCATTCCTTGAATTGACCACAACATAAAAGTAATTACAATGTGCATTGCAATATTTTTTAATGGACCAGAGACACAAAATTCTGAGGGTGAAGCCCCCTCCCCTCCAGTGCCAGTACCCCATGGCTTTGCCAATTCTTGATTCTAACCTCATGAGACAAAATACGAACACATGAGAGCTCTCAAACTTAACATATAAATGGCTAGATTTGCAGAAAGTCTGCCTGGGCACAGTTTACACAGTCAAACATTACCATGGCTGTTTCAAGACTAAAAACTAGTTATTCCATCTGATCATCTTCGTCTGTGTCCAAGTCTTCTTTAATCTCAAGTATCATCTGACTGATGTTTTCACACCCCTTGTATTGGCATAAATCTGTGCATGGAAGGCCGAAGGATACACAGCAACTGTCTCCTGCTTTGGTAGTTGGCACTTGTTTTTCTTACATGAGCAGTTCCCAAGTTCAATTATGCTGTCAAGAGCAGGTGGGAGGGTCATCCAATGAATGGGAAGGTGTCCATCATCAAATATCCATCCATGTTCACTAGGAGATTGCAAATCTTGATTCTTCATTAGGCTTAGTTTATAAATTCTTGCCTGGAAGTTGGCACGAAGGATATGAAGGGCATCATTATTTGGAGGCATTGTACTCTCCATCCTGTTGGCTTTCTTAAACATATCAAACCGCACGTCATTGACTGAAATTGCATCCTTTTGACCATACAGCTTGCAGACAAATTTTTCAACGGCAAGGAAATTGACTTCATCAACTGTAAAAGAATCGCCCAACATCTTTAGTGACTTTGTATGTGTCTCAATTAGGCTTTCACTTTTCCCTTCAAGAAAAAGGCACTTACTGAATCACATCCTGTGATACAATGGAGACCAATTAGTGCCTCAGCCACACTATTGCCCAGCTCACGGTGCACTGCCTCCAAATCTATGGTTCTCTTCTCTGATAGCATTTCTTGTGAAATCCACCATTAGTTGGAACTGGAAGTGCAGGTAGGGAATTTTGAAAATGTAAAAACTTAATGGCAGTTTTTCCATTTTCAGTGTGAGGATGATCCTTCCAGATATCCATGCATTTAGGAAAGTATCCCAAGTCTTGGGAGTGAACTTCTTGTAAATGTCACTGACATGTACATTTGGATGGTGTATGGCACATGGTTCTTTACCCCTATCATGCTCAGTTGAGGTTGGTTGGGTCATACTTGAAAGACCTACAAGGGAATGTAAATAAGCAATAGTTTAATTACTTTGAGCTTAGAAAAATGAGTCAACTATTTAAGGTTTGCAAAAATAACAGAGTTTGGTCTACGTAACTCGGTAACTGTCTTGATTTGTCAGGCATAACACAATTGATTTGATGTGGTTAGGTAAATTTCTTCATATACCCTGAAAATTAAAACACGTTTACTGAATACAATTGGGTTGATTATTGACAAAGCTTCTCGATAGAGGTAGTGTGACCTTGATAGTTTCCAATCCAAACTATGTCTTATATGCGACCAGGTTATTGCATCTTAATTGTCAAACCATAAATGCTGTCTACTTTTCAATAGTCCTTAAATGTAAAGCATTGTCATACCTCCTTAGACATGTTGTCACAAATCAGTCTATATTTATTCCAACAGTGTACACAATTGGAAAACGAGACTGCTTAAACAGTAGCCCACAGTCATTACTATTACTGAACGATATAGTGAAAACAAGACATCAGTTTTATCCTATAGCTCGTACATGCCTTTACCGTGGTCACAAGAATCATTGACCGTATGGGTACCTCAGGCCATGACCAGTTTGGGATTAAAGGTCACACAGGGGTCACTAGGGTCAAAATGGTTAACTGTGCCAAAAAAAAAATAGAATAAGCTCAAATTGCAAAATTGAATATTTCATCTTGTAGATCATGACCAAAGATAAAGAAAAGTCAACCTTGACCTTTTCATCCGACATACGGTTAAGGCGTCAAAGGTCAAGATGTAAAATTTACAAAAAACGCTACTCCTCCTACAGATTATGTAGCCTGATCATATGTCTTATGAATATGATGAAGCTTGAAGCCCTCTACAAAACTTATTTTTTGAAATTTTGATCAAAGGTCATTTGGGGTCACAAGAGTCAAAAACAAGCTCAAATATAAAACAAGCTCAAATGATAAAAGTAACAGTGTCAATGTGTTGACCTTGGACAAACATAAAACAATGTCCACGACTCCACGGTGATCTCTTCGTCCAACCTATTGTTATGGGTCAAAGGTCAAAGAAAGATCAAATCACAAACAACCTCAAATGGCAAAAGTAACAGTGTCAACATGTTCACCTTTGGCAGACATCCAAAATTGTCCACAGTGACCTCTTCGTCCAACCTATGGTTAAGGGGTCAAAGGTCAAATCACAAATAACCTCAAATGGCATTGACCTCTTTGTCTAACTTACAGTTAAGGGGTCAAAGGTCAAAGAAATGTCAAATCACAAACAACCCCAAATGGAAAAAGTAACAAAGTCTTCATATTCACCTTTCGTAGACATCCAAAATAGTCCACAGCGACCTCTTTGTCTGACTTACGGTTGAGGGGTCAAAGGTCAAAGAAGGTCAAATCACAAAAACCCCATATGGAAAAAAAGTAACAAAGTCATCATGTTCACGTACTTTGGCAGACATTCAAAATTGTCCACAGTGACCTTTTCGTCTGACATATGGTTAAGAGGTCAAAGGTCAAAGGAAGGTCACATTTCAAACAATCTGAAATGGCAACAGTAACAGTGTCAGCATGTTGGCTTCGGACAGAAATTTGAAATTTGTCAATGGTGACCTCTTCATCTGACCTATGGCCGTATGGTATATGAATGAACTGTAGTCAGTGTCTTTGGGTTGTGCTCAATTAGGGTCGAAGGTCATGCATGACGTCACAAGGGTCATAAACGTTAACTGTGCAAAAAAATTCAAACCAGGTCAAAACACAGAACTAAATGTGCCATCTTGTAGGCCTTGATAAAAGATTAAGAAAAGTCAATGACTACCTTATTATATGACCTCTGCTTGTGGGGTCAAAATTCACGCAAATGTGTTAGCAGCCTATTCGACACACCCACTTTGCAGATTTACCCTTTTTCAAAATCCAATTTAAATTAAAAGCTTTGAATCTCATGATTGTAATGTAATTTAAAGCAAATCGGCCTTCTTAAAAGAAACTGCATGTTAGAAAACAACAAACAAAAGAAACAAAAACAAAAAAATAAAAATAGAACAAAAACATAATAACAAACGGGTCCGGACCACTGATGAAGAGCCCGTATTTTTCTTTTAGTTTGCCAAAAGTCGATGTTGACCTCTGCATAAGACCTACGGTTATGGGGTCAAAGGTCAAATGCGGTCATCTAGGGGGTGTTACTAAAACGAATGACAATTGCGTTACACATAACGAATGACAATATGTTGTACACACTAAAAAATTGCGTTGACTAAAACGAATGACAGTGAATGGCAGCACAGACATTTGCTTCAACCGGATATCACAGTTCAGACTTCGTGGATATATTAAAGCCACGCAAACCGAGTGAACGCGAAGTGCGTGGCTTATACAGATCTAGTACCGTAAAGTACGGACAAGATACAAACGCACCTTATAGTAAGCGAAATTGTAAGTGTGATTTTAAAAAGTACATTTAACGTCATTTTTCCGATATTAATCGTTAGAAACTAACAATACTATAATTTTGAAACGGCTAAAAAATTCAGGAAGAGTCCTTATATTGGGCATTTCTATAATTTTTTTTTTAGGGGGGGGGGGTGCAAAAGGGACTGGAAACGGAGAAAATTTGCGCCAGTTATGGAGCTACGTAACAGTGGCGTAGAAATCGGAAAATCGGGGTTAAAATAGCAAAAATCCGAGTTGACATTTTGCGACTGTGACCGGTGTTTTCGGAAATTCTTGAGCAAGATGTTTGACTTGCCCTGTGTGATTTTACCTCGTGAACTTAGGGGAATTGAAAAAATTAGTTGCTGTAAAAAATTATTGTTTATTGTTTTATTACCACGTAACATGCGATTTTCCTCTAATCATTTTTGCGCAGAAAACCAATAACCGCATTTACTCCACTCCGTTTATCATTCTATCTCTTCTCACCACCGTCCTTCGTTGTCATTCGTTGTCATTCGCTGTCATTCGTTGTCATTCGCGAATGATAATTATCCCTGTACAAAGTCAATTGTCATTCGGTCATTCGCTGTCATTCGTTTTAGTTTGTCCCCATCTAGATGTCAATGATTTCATTTACTCCGATGCCTATGATAATGCGACTAACACATTATGCATTGCTTTTCACCAGTATCTATGAGGTATACACAAATTTAGGGTCAAAGGTCATGAAAGGATAAATGGCTGGGTCTGTGTCACTTTGGTGACATAGTCATGTCTAGTTTCTTTTTTAGTCCATCGGGGCGCGTATTTTTTTTCCCAGGACGAAAGTGGGCATCGGCCAATCAAATCCCTGGATTCCAAACATGTGACGCTTTTTGAAAAAACATGTTCTTAATCTTTTTTTCCTAATTTTGACCCCAGATTATCAACGACAATCTTTCATTTTCACTGAAACTGGATCCCTAACCCACTTTCTAAACCCTAACTCTGATTTCAAACGAATTTGTAAATTCCTGAAAAACCTGAAACCCACGTTCGTCCTGGGAAAAAAAATACGCCATCGGGGCAGGCTCGATATCGTTCACTGTCGTTGCACATATTTAGTACCAAGGTTTGACCACATATTATGGTGTGTTTTCATATGCTCATTACAATTTTCGATGTTGGATGGTTCGGGAAGTGTTATCTTAAGAGTAAACAGCAGTTTAAGACGAACTCATTTAGTCCGCTTTGCGTTGTTAGGACTTCTCCGAACGCAGCGATTTTTCAGTCAAGAGCCAATCAAAATCCTTATTGTATGGCATGTGATATGTCAGCTGATACAGAAACTGCTCGGCTTGGCGTGATGTATATGCACAGACTGTGTGTATGTAACGTTTGTACGTGTTTACAATTCGTTTGCATAACGTACTGCATAACAAGAGACCGATGGGCTGAAAGTCTAACGAAATTTACAGCCAACAGTTGGCAAACCGACGTCAAATGTGCCGATATATGAAGCAGTATTGAGGGTGGCAAATTTCATTGCTAGAAGATGCTTCCATGATTCAGTACACGAACGATGAAGGTAATTCTAGGCCTGTTACTAATACGTGTTAGAGCATTACTGTGACTAGAAAGTATACATAACTTCCTCAAGTGATACGAATGCCAACTATGAAAATTTAGGACAAGGCTCTTCAATACTATACTACTATTTAGTTTGCCTTAGACTAGAAGTGATATACTTAGCACCCATGAAGGATAGATCGACAGCTACCTTATACTGGCATCTGTTATTTTATGATACCATTTATTTCATGTTTTATTTGTCATGAAACAAAGAAATGAAATCAACACCAGTGTAGGTTTGATAGGCAGACTAACGTTAAGCTCAATGTCGGCCAAGGTCTATGGTCTTGCCTATAGTCTTGGATTAATTTGTCAAAACAGGGCCTAACAAAGCCCAGAGCATGTCTCTATGGCTGCTGGTAGCACTGGCACACACACAAACAAATGTAGCGTGTAATGTAGCTTATATACAGGCCACTAAATATATAGGCCTAGGCAATGCTACAGTATTGCCAAGTCTCAGATGTCTTCTTGTATTTTGTACACCTTACAAAGCGAGTTGGCATTTGTATGTTTCCAGCTATTTAGCATCAGCATGGCACCTGATTTAGTAGCACCTATAGTCTTATTACAGCTTTTTAAAAATTTGGAATAAAATATTTGATATCAAAGCATCTTGCTTGGTTTATTTCACTTTGATGTATGTATGGTGAGGCCTTCTTTTAGTATGGGAAATCCTGTCAAGTAGGGTTGCATGTGTTCTCAAACCTTTGTAGTGTGTGGGTTTGTAACTATGCCCTACCAAGCTCATGGCTCCAGGCTTACACTGAAATAAATGGAATATCAGATGGCTTATTAGTCAGGGCAACAGTTTGTGGTCAGGTGGCCCTGTGTGACCTTTGTCTTTTTTAAACATAGTAATTGTTTTGTGTGGTCCTTGTTTTCTAGGAATACATGTACTGGCTCCAAGCCTCTATCACTTTTGAGAACTGTGGGAGAAATAGACAGTTTAATAGCTAAATAGTTTTGGTAGGAATATTCTTGGTGATGAATGTGTATCTACAAATTTATTTAAGGACACTGATGAGACCCATTCATAAGTTTAGATTCGGGTAATGTGTCTGGTAATTATTTAGTAACTTACTTGACAGCTGATATGTCAATGGACCCCAGATACCAGGGAGTGAAGAGCAAGCTGGTCTAGAGCCGTCCAGAGATCCAACCTACCCCAGAGATGTCCCCCAACAGAGTGAACCTGCCCCGGAAGTAACTCGAGGAAGCAATTATATTTCGCCACTTTGTATTTGGTTGACCCGCGCCGCTATTGTGTTCTTATTTCATTGGGACTTTTAAGCATTTTATTTTCCAATAAGTTCAGTGGATTTCTTGTTAGACGTAACAGCTCTGATAAGATCTGTAAGTTACCCATTTATATCATTTACATTTTTTCTTTAAGTTTAAGTGACCCCATTATTATTAATACAAGATTCATGTCCAAAGTAACTTACTATGTTTTCTTATGTTTATTTTTGTGTGAGCGTTACGCCTTTTCAAGTTGTCCCCACGATCTCAGAGTCATCCGGTCCTACTCTCATGGGAAGGTGCTACTTGTAATTTTTCCAAATCTTAAAATATATATTTTTGCCTTGTCACTGCGTTTTTGATCAGCTACATTTGCGTTAAGGTGAGTTTCAAGGCAGACTTCAGGAGACGGACAGTGTTAAAAAATGCATTTATTCAAATTATGTTTAACACAACATAAATTTGTTGTTTTCTTCGAAAAATAACACTGCTTTAAGAATCCAACACCTCTTAAAATATTCTTCGGACATTCCTCTATTACTTCAGCCGACACATCCTGGTTCTTAATACTGTGTTCATTCATACTTAGTAAAGATTCCTAAATCCTATTGGTCCATTCAGGTCAGCTAACCGTGTTAATCCTGTGAGTAACGCACGGTAAAATTACGGGGCATCACTTTAATAAATCTTTATGATTTTTCCCCCACACAAATGGTAGTGTATGAATGAACGGGGTTAATCAACGTTCATTACGCACTCCGGGTGTTAATGCTATCGCTGGATGCACTCGGGCTCCGCCCTCGTGCATCGCTTGCATTATCCCCTGATCGTGCATTAATCCTGTGAGTAACGCACGCTAGACCGTTGATTAACCCCTTATTTAATTATTTTATCATCTTGCTGTGACAAGGAACTACTCTGTACAACGTATAACAATGACGTTATCTGTTTATTGTTTACTCTTTACATTACACCTCTCTTAGCACCCAACAACTGTTAAAATGTTCTTCAGATGTTCATATATAGCTTTCAACCAACATTACCTGGTCCTAAGTACTGTTAGTGCAAGAACATTTAAATTATGCTATCATCTTGCTGTGACAAGAAACTGCTCTATTTTCATTATTGTACAACGTACGTATAAGAGTGACGTCATATGTATATTGTTTACAAGTAAAATAACACCTCTCCTAGCACCCAACAACTCTTTAAATATCATTTTGATATCCTTCCATTACTTTCAACCAACACATCCTGTTTTTAAATAAGTGCAAGGACATTTAAATTATGTCGTTTCCATGTTGCTGTTACAAGGAACTCCTGAGTTTTAATTGTCGTCCAACCTATAACAGTGACGTCATATGTTTATTGTTTACTCGTAAAGTATTACCTCTTTTAGCATCCAACAACTCTTCAAGTATTCTTAAGACATTTCTTTACAACATCCAACCAACAAACCTTGGTTCTAAATTGGTTTAGTAACATTTAACAACTGATCATGTTGCTGTGAATAGTCGTTGCTGATTTTTAATTTAGCCCACACTTCATAGTGAGGTAATTTGTTGTTTACCCGCAAGATAACATCTCTCCAAGCATCCAACAACTCCTAAGATAATCCCAGGACATCCCTCTATACCTGTCAACAAAAGCATCTTGGTTCTAATAAGTTCAAATTTATTTAAATGCCATTTTCATGTTGCTGTGACAAGGAACTGCTTTGTTGTAATTGTCGTACACCGTATAAGAGTGACGTCATTTGTTTGTTGTTTACTGGAAAAATAACACCTCTCCAATCATCCAACATCGCGAAAAATGTTCCCAGGACATCCCTCTACAACTTCCAACCAACAAACCTTGGTACTAAATATGTGCAACGAAAGTCATTTTTTAAGGACTTTTTGAGGCCTGCCCCGATGGACTATTTGGCTTTGTCATTTTTGTTTTTGTTTTGGCTTTGTGTTTGTGTGCATGTGTGTCATCTGTACAACCCAAAGGCGACACACTTGGCTTATAAAAGGTATACATGCTAATGATACAGGAAAATGTATGCACACAGTATAGGCCTACTGTAGCTTCAGTGCATGTAATGTTACAAACTGTAGAAAAATTGACCATGATTGCAGTATGGGTAACTTTGAATAATATTTTGAAATCAGACAATTTGACTGATGTTTGATAAAAAGAAGGACACACTTTTGTTTGTGTTCATTCCTAGTTATTTTAAGTAGTTCTCTGCAAAATGACTAGCATTTACGGGGCTAAAAAAACCTTGTTGTGATTGTGTGAAATGCAGGTTACCTGCCAAGTGTTGAAAGATATTTTTTGTGAATATTTGTAATTGAATTCGTGAAGCATATGCAGCTTGACACATCTCTATCATTTTCATTTGACATCATTCCCCATGTTTTTATCTCAATACATTACATGTATAGAGATGTTGTAACAGTAAGTGGGAATCTCTCCTCTCTAAAAAAAGTTTCAGCGTCTTCATAAAAAGTTCGTTTTCTC
>JAIPMN010146617.1:0-10143 GCA_020650975.1 Apostichopus californicus
TAACAATTTCCTTTTACAAGTGCATATCTGCCTTATTCTGTGGCGTCACATATGATCAAACTTCGATAAAATTGCGTAATTGAAGGATAGTAAAACTAACTTTAGGGCAAAGTTAGAGACATCATCATCACTGCAACCTTTAATACAACACTTGTACTTTCATCATTTCGATATAACCGTATACTATCATATACATCCGCTAACACTTAAGGTATTAGGGGGGTTGCTCGGTAGTCTTACCTGACTTGGCGCACTTGAAATCATTTAGTAAGAGGCCAATTATCTACTTTATCCCAGACTTGTAGTACAGTTTTAGTACAAAAGCATGAGTAAGCTGGGCTTACAAAATTCTCATTGGTATGAGTGCGAGCAAAAGTTTGGGCGCAACCACTTGGGAGGGCTTAGACGGTAAGTCGCCCAGTGAAAGGGATCTAATGAGAGGAGTGTCCCCGCCTTTTTGAGAAATGTTGGTAAAATGTAGGATGCTTAGGCTGTATTTTGTAATTTATTGTGCACTAGGAATGTTGTAATACTGTCTGCCAGCGGGGCATTGGGTAGGGGCGGGGGGTGGGGGTAGTTAGGGATAAATCCTAAGTAGAAGTATACGTGATTGCGCCTCTAGGCACAAAGCTCTAAGAGCAAGTAGAAACAGTTTATCTTGCACTAGCATATAGGACTATATAGTAGAAGATTTCCAAAATGTAACGAGTACGATTACAAAGCCACAAGTACAGGAACTACAGTACAGAAACTACAGTACATGAACTACAGTACATGAATTGTAGTACAAGAAATATAGTACAGGAACTATAGTACATAAACTACAGTCCGGGAACTATGCCTGGACGGACTAACTACAAGTATGTTTTGTACACCCATATTATTAATGTTAGGAGAAAATTGGTAATATCGCTTGGTTTCAAAGCGCTTTGAGGCCTTTGCATAAAGCGCTCTATAAATATTTGCTTATTATTATTATTAATATCGCTAACACTAGTGTATAGTTTTAGGGTTCCTGTTAGAATCATCGACGATTCCGGTTTGCACATGCGCAGTTAATGCCATGAAGTAACCGTCTTAACCAGCAGCTTTTAAATAGAAAGAATAAAAGGTTGGTTACATAAACGATATAAACATGCCAATCTTTTCTGATATTTCATCACCCACCACAGACACACAGTAAGTGATATGTTGCAACAGGAAAAGAAATGGGCGGGCATCTTATACATTATTAAAGATGTTTTTCTCTTTGAGTGGTTGAAGTAGTAACGACACTCACGTAGTATTGAAAAGTAGGTATTACTATGTAGGATTAGATCATTTATAAGATCAAATTTATTCTATGTTGAAGGTGGTTCTTGTTAACGGAAGTAAAGTCTTGCGGTCCGCTGAGTTGAAATGCTGTATGCGGATTAAGCCTAAATCATTGTAAATCATTGTAAATTGACGGTTTTTGGCCTTTTTTATAATTAAAGGAAATGTTATTAACTCTATGCATAGCATAGCATAGAACAACAGTGACGACGAGGACGACAGTAACCACACAACTTGTAGGACTACATCTCATGTCGCTAATTATGGCATTTAAAAGTGCTTCTTGATAGGCTTAATGAAAATTATAAATAATAAGAAGAAGAAGAAAATTTGCATTTAAAAGTTTCATCAATTCCATTCATCACGTTTTCGCCTGGACAGTTTGATAGACGAGAACATTAACAATATTACCAAATACTACCAATTCTATTTTCTGTTATTATAATTCATCATGGATGATTTATCTAATATTACAGAGGATGGTACTCGAGAAGCAGTTTCATTAAGAGTCAGTGTCTATGGAACTATCGTCTACGTTGCTGTATACACGGCCATTATACTCCTGTGTGTATTTGGTAATGCGTTGCTTCTAGTCTTATTTATCTGCTTCAGAGAATTGCGAGAAATTAGCAACCACTACATGTTTGGTTTGACGGTAACCGACTTTCTGACAGGATTGGTTGCGATGCCACTCGCGATTTCAAACCGTCTGTTAATTAGCGATTTTACTTGTCACGCCCGGTCAAGGTCTCACCTCTTCCTACCGGCATATGTCTATACTTCGTGTTCAATGGCCTTGTTATTAGGAATAACCGTTTATCGATATATCGCGGTATCACGTCCGTTCACATATCACGTCATCATGAATTCGAGGAAAACCATTAAGATCGTAATTTGGGGGTATTCATTCGGAACGGTGTTTGGAACTCTACCGGTCTGGAGTTTCGGTGGAGACCCACATCAATGGATGTTAGAACTTGAACAGTACGATGGCCCGATACTAAAAATTCATGCGCCCTCTGCTTCATTCATAATACCCTTGTGGCTAGTATCACTGATCATTGCGTAGAGTGAGAATCTTCTACATCGCATACCTCAGAATGGATACTGTATCAAACAGCAGGTCTCAGAGGGCAAAGTCTGTTGAGTGGAAAATGAGCATGCGCACTACAATAACCAGCGCCATTGTTCCCGGTGCATTTACCATTATTTGATTACCACAAAGTTTTAAGGACGTGTTCAAACTTTATCTTGCGATGGATCTGAAATCACTGGGAGGTGAAGGGGCCCAACCGGCCTGATTGGCAGTATTATTAATCGATAAAAAGATTACGTATTTAGAGGGATGAGGTATTTATAGGACCTTACCTAACCTTTATTCTAGTCGATAAGGAGATTATGTATTTAGAAGTATCAAATAATTGTAAGGCAATAGTGGAATAATGTGTTCTCAATTGTGAAGTTGTATTTTTGTGTATTTTGTGATATTTAGTATGTAGTTTTGATGTTTTTAATTACTTGAAAATTTGTATTTTTGTGTATTTTGTGATATTTAGTATGTAGTTTTGATGTTCTTAATAACTTGAATTTCAAAACAAAAATGATATATAGTATTGTTACTTAGTTTCCTGTTATATAGTATTGCTACTTAGATAGGTATTGTTATTGTTACTTATTGTACTTATTGTTACTTAGATAGGTATTGATATATATTGTTATTGTTACTTAGATAGGTATTGTTACTTATATTAGGAAATGATATAGAGTATAGTTACTTGTGGTCAAGTTACAATAGCATAAGGTGGTATTATTATAAGTATTATAAGCAATAGTATTATTAAACGATAAAAAGATTACGTATTTAGAGGGATCAGGTATTTATAGGACCTTACCTAACCTTTTTTCTAGTCGATAAGGAGATTATGTATTTAGAAGTATCAAATAATTTTAAGGCAATAGTGGAGTAATGTGTTCTCAATTGTGTAGTTGTATTTTTGTGTATTTCGTGATATGTATGTAGTTTGATGTGACTTGAAAATTAAAAAAAAAATGATATATAGTATTGTTACTTAGTTACTTGTTATATAGTATTGTTACTTAGATAGGTATTGTTACTTATTGTACATATTGTTACTTAGATAGGTATTGATAGATATTGTTATTGTTACTTAATTAGGTATTGTTACTTAGAAATGATATATAATATAGTTACTTGAGGTCAAGTTGCAATAGCATAGGGCAATATGAACATTCAGGAAAATAAGGAATTTTTGTAAGGGAAATGTATAAATCGAGGACGTTTTATTTTACCCTTAACCTTTATCCCTCATTTGTATCCGAAATGCTAACACGATATATGCCCTTTATTTTTTGTAATAATAGTTCATCTTTATGTTCACTCGTGCATGTTCGCTTGTTGGGTTGGCCACGAGGTGTTACAAGGAAGTACATTAAATATATGTTACGCACGGTTCCTAGTGTTGTACATAGTATATTTTTGTACCCTTCCAAACTCTACATTTACCGTGATCGGCCTCGCTTACACACGTAAAACAAAAGTAATAGAGGCCAACTTTTCGCAAAGTGAGGAATGATTGGCGCAGACTTTAAATTTCAAAATATATTTATTACAAATAATCGAAGGTTAGAGCTTAGAAGCAAGAGTTGGGCTAGACACGGAAGTTTCTACCAAAATAACAGGGCATAAGATACATTTGTTAAAATGTGACGAGTGCCCGAGCTGAATTTTTCATTATTTACTACATTGTATCAGAGTTAAGTTATCAGAGTTAAGTGTGAATTCTTTCCGATTGAGCAACTTGAAAATTTTCTGAACAATGTTGAAATGATATCTTATGTTAATTTTTGTTATTTTCAACATATATCAGCAAAGTATTGAAATGTTAATTTCTTTCCAATTGATCAATTAGATAGTTTCCTGAAAATATTGAAATGATAACTTATTACAGTTTAATTGTCATTTCAACAATTTAATTTTATTCAAAATGTTAAAAGGATGACGATTTTTTCTGAACCTTGTTTCTTAAGTCACATCTAGTACATTTCAACAATTTTCGGCGGAATGTTACAATGTTTACTTATGAACAAGAGTTGGTAATTTAACAATTCTCTGTAAGATCATTACTTAGTTCGTTATTTCAACAAATTTTGGTGGAAATATTGAAATGGCAACTTATTACATCTCGTCACTTCAAATGGAAATGGCTAATTTATTAGTGTTATATATGTAGATGTATATGTATATGTAGTGTTACATATGTAGTGTTATATGTGGATGGGAATCTTGAGGTTTGTTCAACGCTTACTTATGATAAATAATACGTTCTATTAATGGTTCGTTTCGTTTACTTTTTTTCTCTACAACATTAAGTAGTACACGTTGCACAAAATATAATAAAAAACATGGACAGCAATGAAAGTAAAGGGAAGTAAAACTATTAAAAATAAACTGAGGTTATTGTCGAAGACTTTCACTTCCTAAAAACTGAAAAAAAGTCAAATCATAAATAGATAAAACATTGAACTAAGGAATTAATGAGAGTAAACAAAAGCAAAACAAAACTTAATAATACGATTCTCGACTGCAAACACCCACCAACCCTTACAAACAATACCCGACCAACCCCCTCCCCTACTAAAACTCACAGCTTCCCATATTGAAATTGTGTTTCGTCATTGCATGTTTTGCCGATTGGAAAAAGTAAAATCGCGACAATTTGAAAGATATTGCACCAGATCTACATGCACGTATACAAAATAATAATAATAGAGGTAGTAGTGGTAGTGGTGGTGGTGTTGTAGTGGTGGTGGTGTTGTTGTTGTTGGTGGTGGTGGTAGAAGAAGTAGTGGTGGTGGTGTGGTGGTGATAGTGATAGTATTAGTGGTAGTAGTAGTAGTAGCAACAGCAGAAGCAGAAGCAGCAGCAGAAGCAGCAGCAGTAGCAGTAGCAGAAGCAGTACTAGAAGCAGTAGTAGAAGTAGTAGTTGAAGTAGTAGTAGTAGTAGTAGTAGTAGTAATAGTAGTAACAACAATACTAGTACTAGTAATAATAAAATCTGAATACTTGGGAGTGTACATCGATGACAGATTGACCTTTCTAGCCTAACAACTTATTGGGTGGTTCCATTGGCTGTTATATTGTGCCATGAAACTTTTAACTATCCATTTTTATCTTAATATCACTTCCCTGTCTGAATGGGCAATATTTTAAGTTGGGGTTGGCGAAAGAGAGCCTCGACAAGAACATTGCAATGGGGAAGATATTCAATTGCTCATTGCATATTGGTACCGTTTACTCAAACCTCCTTTAGTATACAGGGGTCATACGATATTGCACTAACAATATACGGCTCTTATAGTTATCTTTACATAACGCAGAACGTTAACAGTTAATGCAATACCTTAATGCGGCGTCTAAACTCAGCGCACAATGCGGCGCTAAACGCAGCGAACAGATATGAAATCAATTTGAAGGTTACAGAGTTAACTGTACGGTGTCTACAACGCCGTTTAAAACCGATGTAAATACAGTAAGAAACAATCGATGGACTAAATGACCGTAATGTGGATCGTTAAACCTGGCTTCGTTTCTGATAGCTGAACTAGGACTAATGCACTCAATGCTGCTTATTACGGACTGACTGAACTATATCCATCAATCTCAGAACACTGGTACTTACAATCGTAGCTACAGTTTCACGCAGTTCAGAACGCAACTAAATAATGTTAATAACGTGAATGTTAATTATCGGTGAATAACGTCAATCCTAAATAACTAGGCGTACTCTACCTCAGAGCAATACTGCAGTTTGCTAACAATTCATACGAATCACAAATGTATTAAATAATATTCTGAGCACTTGCATACCTACGAACAGTTAGACACGGCGCCGTGGTATTAGAAACAAACCAACTTGATTGATAACACTGATAAGATAACGTACCGTCCGTAGACTTGTATCTCGTCTTGTATGAGATTTTGTCAAAGAGTGCCACACTGCACGTTACAATCAGCTTATTTTATATTAGTCTGAACATTGGCCTATGTTTATGCGCGCGAGAAGTCACTAATTCAAAGAACACCGCCTCTGAGTTGCGGTCACCGGTCTTTCTCATAGTAAACAACTTAGGAGGATAACGGGGATTTCCCAGAAAGAATTGCAACATTACTTCAAGCTTAAACAGTTAATTCAGCGTGAAGAATAGCTTACAAAAGTTAAAATACTACGCAAGTTCGGTGATAATGTCTTTATCTGTAACCGGGGGGGGGGGGGGTCTGCTGCAACTTTGCAACGCATGGGAAGTGTCCTTTTTGGCAATATAGGAGGCATTTAGCCAAAACAATTCTTCCTGCGGTACGCACGTTCGGATTCCAAGTGTGCAATGCATACCATGGCCATGTATGTGACCATCAAATAAAGTCCATAAATATTAGTATGCCAAACACCTGTATTGGTTTTTATTAAGCAAAAGTGTAGTACGTTACACCTTAATAGTATCAGGTATCCTTGCAAACGCTATACCCCTGATATGAAATGGTACATGGTGTTCAACTAACTGTGCAAGACATCAATATACCACGTTCATCATATGTATGTTTATCGAGTAAATGTGTAAACGCGACATTCCGTCCGTAGTATGGTATAGTGGGTACGTACGAAGAGTTTATCCCGTTCAAATGCATCCTTTGCCCACATGTGTGTTTTCAAGTAACTGTGTAGAAACAATTTACCGTACATGGCATGTTATATGATACACATGCCATAAATTATATCCTGTACAATTATACGAAGTTCAAGAACGTAACCATAGACAATTAATCAAGCCGCAGCGCGAATGGCTAGTTTCAATGTTGTCAGTTCGGGCAGTTGCAGTACATCCTACCAAGTTTCTTTCCAATATCAATGAGCAGATTGTTTCGATTATTAACAGCTGTATGTCTCAATCATATTTCAATTTATCAAATTGTGATCTATAGAAATATGACCATCGTAAATACAGTGCATTAGTTTAACAACGGCGATCATACGTATCCTGTCATGGAATTAATATCATTGATTTGGGAGACTTCATGAACTGCGCATGTCACAGGTTCGTCGCCAGCCTTCTAAGTGTGAGGTGCAGTTATATTAATAATCTTATAATAATCGGCAGTTATTTTAACGACGCTTGAGCAACCACAAATGTGAGAGAAACCCGCGTGGGCTTATGAATTACACCTTACACATCCAGTGGCTTCAATTCAACATTTTCACTCAAGTTTGGAACCCATTCAGTTTAGAAAGTCATTTGAGATGGTAAAACCGTAATTTACTCTTGGATGAAAAAGCCACCTTACCGGTCGGGTATTGAACCCGGAACCTCTGGATTTACTAAGCCTCATTGCTTCAAATGCCACCGCCTTTATCCACTCGGCCTCAGCATCGGTACATGTGTTCTTAGTACGGATTTTTTAATATTTTACATTTCTGTTTTACATGTTAAAATGGAATATAGTAACAGCACCAAAAATCCACCCAGTCCAACGATCCGTTTTGGCTGTCTGCGTTGCTGTGATAAGTGCCATAGAAATACCTGGCAATCTTCTCGCTGTCTTTGCTGTTTGCGCCTCACGAAACTTCAAGCAATCACCAACGCGTTCGTGGTCAACCTAGCCAGTTCGGATCTCATTTCTTGCGTGTTTATTATATTTCATCCAGTAGCGTTGTTAAGCGTTCATTTTTACCTTCCGGAGACCTTTTTCTGCAAGATTTTCGAAACAATAACTTATATAACATTAGGAGCTAGCATTATAAATTTGGCTTTGATTGCATTCAATCGTTTAATTTTGATAACTCGTCCGAGATCAACTTATGATAAAGTTTACTGGTCCCGAAACGTATACGTTATGATCTTCCTCGGTTGGCTATATGTTAGTATAGTCGCAACCTTACCACCAGCATTAGGTTTCGGTGCACTCGGCTTTTCCCATCGTTACAGTGTTTGTACGGTGGACTCGGAACATCCACGAGCGTTCTACAATGAAGTGTTACGTAGTATACTGATACAGTTTCCCTGCTTGGTGGTCATTGTCACGTGTTACTATCTCATTTATCGGTTTCTACAGAGGAAAGGGATACTTCAGGAAATACGCAGGGATAGTTATCAGGCATCTACAGGTGATGAGAGAAGAAGGATTTCTCGGCAAATCATGGTTGTTAAAATTACCAAAAATCTCTCTCTAGTGGTTTGTGCTTACATTGTATGCATCATGCCTTTTGCAGTAGCTTGCGTCATTCCTGAGAGTTACGTTGTGATTCCGTGGTTTGCAGGTCTAGTTACCTTTAATAGCTGCGTTAATCCACTGATCTACGGATTTAATCATCCGCAGTTTAAAGAAATCTTTCACTTAATATTTACATGCAAATGTAAGCAAATACTACAACCGACTACCTTCATCCACGCCATGACCGTACATAGCGAAAGTTAAAGCTTCTGCATTTTTCTTTGCATTTACCACTTTTATCTGATGGTAACATATTTTACCTTGAACGGAGAACACATACTCTGAATCCGTCCACCGAAATCACTGCAGGAACCATTTTAATGAGTAAATATATGATTTAATAAAGTGTTGTGTGACACAAACTTCAATATATATAATTTTAAAACGAAGATGAATAACTTGAAAAAGTAGGGTACAGCCAAACTGTAATACCTTAGTTAACTTGATGGGTAAATTATATATAAATAGATGGCGCTGTACAATGATTAGTGATAACCATCCCCAACTGAAAATCCAACTTTGATAAGCGTGCAGTTTCATGTCTGGATATCGCTGCATCTGTATGTATATGTGACGAGTGACGTCACGCTGCCCAGACAACCGGGAACTTGAATTTAAGAAAGATACAGAACGATGCAGAGAATTGGCTTGCAACTTGCTTCGACATTGTTATTAATGTTAATATGCACTTTCACATTTCATTTGTGATTTTAAAGTGTTACAAATATAACATTAGAAATAATTGCCTTACGACACATACGATAGAAGTTTTGAAGCAAACATCGTGGATTATTCTACAAAAGACCTTAGATAGCATGACAATTTTTAAAAACTTGACTTCAATCCGTTTCATCCTGTACGAAGAATTAAAAAAAAAATTATATTACGATAGTGTACATAACGAAATATCAATAACATGTAAGTTTTGATCCTTTGTAACTGTAAATAAATTGATTTTATCTCAGACTATATGGATTTATGTCCTGTGCAATTGTAACATACCAATATTATGTGACAGATTGGGTTGTTAAGCGAAACTAAACTGCATTTGAATACATAACTTGATAGGCATGTATACGGCTAAAGTATCATTGCATAATCTGCCTTCATTTCTTTCTGACGATCGTTTAAGTTTAGGGGACAGTGTATGCTACACTATGACACTTGATCCTGTTGTTCATGCATGTTGTTTGTTGCTATGGGCATGCTCTGCCTCTAGCATATTCATAATGCTACATTACTGATGACGTTATCTCTTTGCCATCGAACCCTCCACGCAAGTACCGCGTCATGATGCCAGTCAGAAGTATATACACCGTTGTTGGGGAAATATCGCCTCTCACCCAGTTCCAATAACACGATTCACTATTGTTTCTGCGTAACATTGCGTCACCAGTTATATCCATACCGTTACTACGTTCTGTGTATCCTTTCAAGTTTCGACTAAACGATCTTCAAGTCTTTAGTGACTTTCTTTTAATCATCCAAATATCTCATCACATCTACTGCGGAATATACTTTTCCTTTTCCATACCATATGCGAC
>JAIPMN010146661.1:0-15686 GCA_020650975.1 Apostichopus californicus
TTATTATTATTATAACTGTGTGTTTTCAGTAAATACTGCTTGATATATAAATGTAACAACCATTTACTAATTATAATGTAATCCTGGACCTTTTACGTCTTATTTTTAAATGTTCTCGCTTCTTCTTCTTCTTATTCGATTTTTTTTTCTTTTTCAACAAATGAAATATAACAAACTTTAAAAGGATAAACAGACAAGATACTCAATATTTGGACTTGTTTTTATCTTTGTGTATTGTCTTTTACTAAAAACTTTACAAAATATTGTTGTCCCATCCCAAGTTGGATTACATTTGTTGTACCAATCTGTGAGAATAAACAATGGGCACACAGAGGGTTGGGTGAGGGCAGGAGGGGGATGGATGGGTGGAGCAGGGGATGGGGTGGGTTGAGGCGGAGAGGGACGAGAGTGGTGGACTAGTACTGTTACTACTTCTTACCTTCCAACTTTTCCTTCTCCTGATTTCAGTTGAATATGATAAAGATGTGTCCCATTAACCTTCCTCCCTCTACCCCTTTCCCTCCACCCCCTCCCCTACCCCCTTTAGGCATGTAGTGACAATTTACCAATCCTACTGTCTACATTTCAGCTGAAAGCTGACCCCATTTTCAAGATCAAGTATCCTAATAATCAATATTAATAATAATAGCAGTGTTCTAACATATCGTGACTGCAGTATCTATTCAACAGTAAAGGTGACAAGTTAGGTGGAATTATTCCCATAGAGTGATCCCACACAGTGTCACCAGCCAATGAATAGGGTACTTTGTAAGAAAAGTCGACCAAGAAAGAACCAGAGTACACAAACCAAATTACTTAACTGATCCGCTCTCAACCCCCAGTCCCCTTACATCAAGACTGACTGTGTGATCATCGTCAGTTGTGTATCACAATTCACTTAGCATGCAAACAGATACTACACCTGATCTTAGCCGAAAGGTCGAGGAGCTACCAATCAGTTATACATGACGACCTTCCAGTGACGTGAGTCGTTACAACTGTGGAACATAATGATATTACATCTGGTACAGGATCACAACACTTTTTATGTGATGCTCCCCCCTCCCATCCCCCCCCCCCCACCCACAAACCAAAATGTCAGAGCCAAACTGGCAGTACGAACTCTAGATCACAGTTCAGGTGGGAAGTTACATCAATATTGAGTTTCTAAACAAGGCTTTTTATGACTTAACTCGCTTAGTACTGATAAAACATTTTATGAGAAAGGGATGTATGAACAGAAATTCTTCTCTCCAATCCCTTACTGCATTAAACATATTTGGTTGCAAATGTGGGATGCTTAATATAAATTCCAAGACAATTATTATGGTATGACACGATGGTTTTAAATTCTTCGTAAAAACATGATATATAACATGGAATGGTTTAGGAGGGGTTCACATGTATCATTTTATACCTCACTTGTTGCCCTCTTCCATCCTACCTCCTCCCCCCCCCCTTCTCCACCCTCACCCAAGTGATGGAATTTGGTAAAGAATCAGTATTTATCCCTCATACTACCAAACAGGTCGACTCCTTGAGGAACACACACAGATAACTGTCATACATACAAACTCTCCAAGGTTGAATTAGAACGGCCAAATTATTGCTGGCATCTGTACTTATAGTTGTTTGACAATCGTTTCTATGACAACATATTAAGGCAGGTTGTTGTCAAAGGTTGTTGTCAAAGGTTGTTGTCAAAGGTTGGCAGGTTTTTCGACCTGGTCCACTCCAGGACGACCATCTCACATCACAGAGCTTGTTGGACCACAGAGGATCATAGCATGTAATGTTCTTCAACATACACTCGAGTGGTATCAATAAAATGCGCTGTGGTCAATGGCCTCTTGTAGTCAAAGAATCCTGGCATATGACAATCTCATACATGGATTCAACAACATCATTTTAATGTGCTGGGTTCAATGGCCTCTTGTAGTCAAAGGATCCTGGCATATGACAATCTCCTACATGGATTATTCAACAACATCATTTTAATGTGCTGGGTTCAATGGCCTCTTGTAGTCGTGCACAGCAGGTCTCTATCAACTTTTTCATTGATTCATCATCGCTCTGAACCTCCTGAAGGCATAAAATATGAAATGACTCTTTGTGAATTGTTTTTGACAATTTGGTGAACAAGGAAACATGAACAACAACAGAGGCAGTAAAACCAATGTAAACTGTTACCATGGTGATAGAATTGAACAAGGGTCACAAGAAAATGATGCCCTTTAAATGGTGCCCTTTTACTTACTCCATATTTGAACCATTATGCACCTGGCAACTAATTTACTATGGCTTCATACAGAAGTGTCCTTTATTGGGGTGGAGGTGTTGGGAAGAGTTGTATAGGAAAGGGCAGGGGGTGGGGTGGGTGGGGGAGTCATAGGCGGGTGGATGGGGTCAGTCATGTCAGCTAACTTGAAGAACTCTACAGCAGTGTGTCATTGATGCTGTCAATTACTTCAACCTTTACTTACTCAGAGAGTAGTAAATGCAAATGATATTCCATATAATGGAAACAGAGTAAACAATATTACCAAACCTACCGGGTATTACTAAATACAAGGTTGTACACTGATCAAACTAACACTCTTTCTGAAATGTGTAGTTTACTATACTGTATCTGGACATATGGCAGATTACCTATGTATTCTCTCATTCCCTATGTATTCTCCCATTCCCTATGTATTCTCTCGTTCCCTATGTATTCTCTCTCATTATCTATGTATTCTCTCTCGTTCCCTATGTATTCTCTCTCATTACCTATGTATTCTCTTTCGTCAAATAAATCTCACTTTAAACAACTACCATTGAAGGCTTCATCTGCAATAACACTTCAAAACTTATAAAATAAATTTCAAAACCTTTCTATTACCAAATTAGAAATCAAGTGATTTCTCCTCACTCACAGCAAAGTTTCATAAACATAGATATGTATTTTCGTGTTTTAACTTACCATTGTCTCCAGTTCAAGTATGGCTGTCTTCCCACTCTCCAAGCCCACCCTAAAGTTATTCATGTGTGGACCAATGCAAGTGACATTCTCTGGGCCAAAGACATCTCCAAGTAGTTTACTAACCCTTTCAGCAAACACCACAGGGTCATTCTTCTCGGGCAACCTCTTCACTAAAAATTAAAAAAAAAAAAAATTGTGAAAATCTTTAAACTGCAATAGTTGTTTTATAGCAGAATGCAGAACAGAAGCAAATACGAAACTATCCGATGATTACGGTGTTTCATTACCAAGGTCAAAGGTCAACAAACATACATACCACAAACTGCTAGAAGTTTTCAATGCTATATTCCTGCATGCTCTACCCATCCAAACACCCTCCCCGGGGATTGAGGAAAGTTAGATAATTAACTGTCTCTGTGAGATAGAATAATTTGGATATCACTGTCCCTGACGGGTGATTGATAAAGATGTTACCTTTCTGGTATTTTGGATCGGATGATACCTTCATGAGCACTGCGATGATGGCATCAGCGTACATGTCATTAACAGCATTGGCCGTCCACTGGAACAGAGAGAGACAAACAACAAACAAATTACTAATCAAAGTAGGGTTGTCATATGCAGAGCAAATATTCAATAGAGATTTAATTTTATTAAAAATTTAAGATCATAATTTAAATTTATTAAATAATTATATAGAAATTATTACACAGAAATATTATTATAAAAAAATTATTACATAAAAAATATTTATAAATTAATTCATTAACATTTTTTTTTAAAGATTAGGAAATGTTCATACTGTCAGTTGAAGCATGTTATGATATTACAGTCTAGAGTGGTGTAAGCATTAGAATCAGATAAAGGTTAGGAACTGTTCATACTGTCAGTACGAGTGCTATGAAGCATGATATGACAGGACAGTATAGAGAGTTATTAGCATTAGAATCAGATGAAAGTTAGGAACTGTTCATACTGTCAGTTGGAGTGCTTTGAAGCATCATATGATAGTATACTGTGTTTACTAGCAAAGGAGAATAGTCCCAACTATCTGCATTCTTTTCTGTTGCCTCTTTATAATTTGATTTCTTTCGGGGAGAAACAAACAAGTAAAGGACCCCATACCTCTAGAATGACGATGTTTTGTTGAGGTTCGTGGATCACTGTAATGTTCTCAAAGACCTTGAGGGCGGACTTCTCATTGACTGTGATGTATTCTACTTGACCACAGAGTTGTATCAGGTAGTGGGTGAGTAAGGAGAGTGGTGCTGAATAAGACACGCTCATCCGCTGGGTGATCGTACTGACTTTCAGATCGGTGTAGTCTGTTGGAATGAAATGAGAAACAAAATAAAATAAAGCTGTTAGCAAACTGCTTATCCACTAGAGAGCCTGTGTAGGAGAATGTGTAAAAGTAAGTTGGCCTGACGTTTCGATCCTAGCAGGATCTTCTTCAGAGGCTAAATGACAAGTAACATTAACAGAAGGGACAAAATCATGCACAGAATACAGACAGGTTAATGAGCACAATTAAAACTTGGAAACGATACCCGTAGCATGTTTTGAGTTGCTCGTTAGGAATGTAACTATCTTAGTCATGTAATTAACACAGCCCTCTCTAACTCCAAACAGTACTTTTATGAGGTTGGCAATAACACTGATGCAGTATGGGTAATGACTTCAAACATGGACTTATGCAAAAGAGACATACATGTCTTTCTACACTTTGGTTGGTATATGGACAATACTGTGAAACCAGAAAAATTAAAAAATTATCATATTTCAGCATATATCAGCATCCTAACCACAGGAGCTATGTCCAACAAGAGATTTTAACATCTGGGGCTTGGGTAACCCTTCAAAAATCAATCAAGACCCTTAAATATCACTTACCACCCAAATAAAAGCAATTGCAGGTTTCCCATATTCTATCTATGTTCCACTGGGAAAACTTCACCTCACACCTACCATACCCCACCACAGGGCCTCACCCAACCCTACCACCTCCTCCCCTCCTCCCCCCCCAGAATATATTATATTACCTTTGGGTGGAAAATGCTCACTGAAGAATGTGCTAGATCGATACATGAAATTTTTAAAAATGACTAGAACACCCCATCCACAAACACACCCACCCCCCCAAACACCCCCACCCACATCCCTACCAACTCTCCAATTGCACTGAAACTTTGCAAATAGTCATTTGGTATATCCCAGCATTTTTAACAGAGACCTTATTCTGTAAACAGGTCATGTGACTGGTAGCACTTTGAAATTCTCAAGGACAGACATATGTTTAATTGTCATCCTGGACTACTGGACTTGGTCAATCTTTAAAAAAGTCAACATGATTTTTAATTAAACAAGAATCACTTTTCCTATCAAATAAAATCTAGAAATGGTCCCAACAACAGAGAGGAGGGGGAGGCGGTTGGTTGCCATGGCAGCACTAATGATTGGTTTGATTCCTGCCCCCCCCTTCCCTGGACCTAACCCTGTGGGGGGATGGCTCTGCCAGGTTTGTATTTTATTAATTACCTGCCAAGTCTTTCGGTGACATGATATGGTAGTTAAAGTTCCTCTTGACCAGAATGCCAGATATTTTATGGTTATGACTAGGTGCTGTAACTGCTAGACTACCCATCACCTGTACAGGAAAGAAAAAGAAAAAACAGGAAACATTGAAATGTTGATATATAGATATGACTTACACCTTACGTTGTTTCCTGTTATAGGTGGGAGAAGCCTACAGTGTATAATGGGCAATTGTTGTAATGATGATGATGATGATGATGATGATGATGATGATGATGATGATGATGATGATGATGATGATGATGATTATGGTGGTAATGGTGATGACGATGATGGTGATGATGGTGATGATGATGATGATGGTGATGATGATGATGATTATGGTGGTGATGGTGATGACGATGATGGTGATGATGATGATGATGATGATGATGATGATGATGATGATGATGATGATGATGATGATGATGATGATGATGATGATGATGATGATGATGATGATTATGATGATGATTATGATGATGATGAGAGGGGGTGGGGAGGGGGTGGTCTGTTGTGGTTCACAGAAGAACATTTCAAAGTTTGGACATCAAAAAATAGTGCATTCTTTGGCATAGTTAGGCTACAAATGCAATCTACAATTAGCTCTAATGAAATATTGTAAATACTTTTGGATTTTGAAAACTGAAGATTTTTCCTCGACTGATGGTGGTGGGAAGGGTGGGGCAAGACCCCCTGGTCCTCAATGGACAGATCCAACTGGTACAAATATTTTTCAGACTAAATATCCATCAGATTATTTGGTGGCCAATCGACCAAACATGAATTAATCCACAAAAGATAAACTACTGAAGTAGAATGTACAGACCTCTCCTGTTAAGTAAATTAATAATTTTCTTGTCTCAAAACTCAGTTTTTGGCTCTGAATAGTCACTCAATGATTTACCTTGGCCATTTTCTCTCCTCTGAAGTAAAGTTCCACAGCCTGAGTTATCCTGGGATTGTGGACCTGTATGTGATACTCTGGATCATCCTCGTACTCCCTCAAAATGGCTGCTTTCAAACGACTCATTTCGTTGGCTTCACCATGAACGAGCACCTGTTGATAGGAGGAATCGATAGTGGTGGTACCATGTATGACGGTTGAGGAGAGAAACTTGAAAATATTCTTCCTCCATATCCCCTCCCCTCCCACCCCCCTCCCCCTCCCCCTTCTGGTCCTTAAAATTTACTTTCCTGAGCATACCTGAGTGTGTAATTGTGCCTTGGTTTGCCATACCCCCCCTTCCCCCTGAATGGAACAAACATGGAAGTTGGAACATATATTTCTTCCCCCCCCCCGACCACCACTCCCACCCAGACTATGAATACATGGCACTGCCCCTGGGTAATCATAATACGAACAATATTATTAATTTGTTAATTATAACTCATTAACAGTCGAATCAAAACCATTGTCTTTGAAGGAACCAAAAGGTTGCAATCTACGTATAACAAGCCGGTCGGAGAACCTGATACACCAAATACTGAAGGAAACTTTCACCAGCTTGGTATGTAATCAAGGCTTTACAGGTCCTCTGTATGCAACGAACTTTGACATCTGTAAAACACTACAAACAACATATAACTTGCAAGCCTAATGCAACCAATATTAACCAATTAACATGGTACCATTTAATGAGCACCACATTGCACCCTTCCCCTGCCCCCACCCCAACAACCCCTTTGAAGAAAAGGAGAATGCTCAAATTTCCTTATAATCTTCATGAGTTTGTTGCTCGTTTATAATCTGTTCCAGTAACTGCTCATATTACTTATTATTCAAAATCCTGTGATATCTTTCTATTTCAATTAGCATCAAATCACATCCAAACTAGGTCAAGCATTCTTACAGATAATCAACATTCTTCTCTAACCAGGGATGAGCCTAAGGTAAAAAAAAATCACGGAACTTTGCAAAAATTGCGGTATGGGCTTCAGTTTGGGTATGCTACAGTGTGTTAGGATAATAGTTTTTGTCCCTGAGGTAGAAAAGAAATCACGGATGTTCCGCGAATTCGCTGAAAAAGCTCATGCCTGTCTAACAGATGTAATTTTGCATATTTTACTCACCACGTGAGGAGGTTTCAGTGTGCGGATAAACTCGCTGGTCTGTTCGTAATCCGAATGAGCAGAGAAACTGATGTAATCCACGGACATCTTCAGCGGGAGTTTCTGACCTGTCATTGTGACGATCTCTTCTGGTGAAGACATGATATGCTGGTAGGGAAGAGGATAAAGTGATGATTGGCTCACATGGTGGTAGAATAATGGACAATAATGAACAACCTCCTCACCCTTCAGGTCTACCCATGCAACACTCCCACTTCCCTTGCCCCACCTCCATACCACTTTGTCAAGAATTGTAACAAGGTAATACCCTGCTACTTCACAAGCTCTCAAATTATGACCCGAAAGTCTTGTAATGGGCCTTACTCTGTTGGTGGACCAACTTATACCACTTTGCTAGTGTTAACCTGCATCACTCCCACCCCCTCCCCTGCAAACCTTACCTTACCACCAATAACTAACCTTTGCTAGTGTACCCTCCACAAAGTACCCATAAATGATAACCCTCATCACCCACACCCCCTCCCCTGCAAACCTTACCTTACCAACCAATAACTAACCTTTGCTAGTGTACCCTCCACAGACTACCCAGATATGATAACCGTCATCACCCCCCCCATCACCCCCCATCCCCCCTCCCCTTCAAACCTTACCTTACCAACCAATAACTAATCTTTGCTAGTGTACCCTCTACAGAGTACCCAGATATGATAACCTTAATCATCCCCCACCACCCTCCCCCCTCCCCCAAACCTTACCTTACCAACCAATAACTAACCTTTGCTAGCGTACCCTCCACCGAGTACCCAGAAATGATAACCCCGTTCCTTCTGTCCGTGCACCAGTTTTCCATGAGTTCCCGGGACAGACCACTCTGCAACATACCAGGACTAGCCATGATGACAGAGGGCCCCACGTCATCAAAATGATCAATGTCTTTCAGATTGGAAATGTGTTTGAATACAAACGGATTACTGATGTTAATCTATCGAGGAGGAGGGAAGAAGAATGCGAAAAGACAAATAATAGGAAGAAGAAAATTGGAAAATAAGTCACATATCATAAAATTCAGGGTACTTGTTGACAATATTCAAACAGCTCTTTGGGACAATGACACTATGCATAATTAATTTCAAAAAAATTGTGCAGTAATGTTTTATTTTTATGACAAATAATAGGAAGAAGAAAATGGAAAATATGTCACTTATCGTGAAATGTAGGGTTCTTGTTGACAACATTTAAACAGCTCCACACCCTCTCCATATTTGAAAGATATTGTACAATTTTTTCGGGACAATGAAACTGATTAATAATTAATGGGATTCATTTAAAATATTTCAAACATTTTGCATGATGATTTTCTTGAAATTTCTGTGAAAGAAATTTAAACAAGCTTGAAAAGCATTTCAACTTTTCCTTAAAGGAGTGTTACAGACCACTTACAAACCAGTGTTGCAGTGTACCAAACAATGTTACTTACAAACAATGTTACAAACCAAACCTTTTTTTTAAGGGCATATACTCTGAAATAGATATAGAAAACATAAGCTGTACTCAGCGCATTCTGTTGAATTAAACTATCACAATATTTATGACCAAAGCCTTCATGATATTTTGATAACATACCTTAAATTTTATTTTTAATATTTTTTTATCTTTTATGCCTGTCCCTTCTTGATATTATTTTTCTACATCATGAGCACACTGCAAAGTGGATATACTGCACATTGTATAACCTTTATTGTTATAACTATTATTAGTGATATTTAAAGTAAAGTACCTGTCGTTTAATCTTATCGTTCATGGCATTGATGTAGGTCTGGTAAACTGACATACACTTCTTGGCCAGCGCCGATGCATAGTAGACAGGAATGTCGTGAAGTTCCGGATGGTTGGCCCAATATTCGTCTGAAGAGAGAAACATAAACCAACCAATTAGAATCTAGTAAGTTTTTATATCTCTTAAACTTGAGAAGTCTGTGCCAATAGAATCTAATAGATTCAGATTAAATCCATTTGACTGATTGGAAACTAGAACAAGATTGAAAGTAGCATTTTGCAAATTGCAACCATATAGAGGAGGTGGGGTGTGTCTGTGTGTGTAGGAGGGAGAAGAGGGAGGGGGAGGGGAGGGGAGGAGGAGGGAGAGACAAGGGGGTTCTACCAGCATTTCTGTTCCATTGAAAGAAGATTTGTTCAGGTTTCATTGTGCTTCGATTTCTGTCAAAATGATATTTATGACAAAAGTTGGGTGAACAATATTTTAGAGCAAAAGCAACAGATCAGACAATTCTTGCATTCACAGTCAAGGAATTGTTTATCCATCCAGCAACCAGCTAGGGAGGTTGTGGGTAATTCAGTTGTGATAAACTATGCTTAAATAACTTTATACTTATTTTCTTTACCTAATATGAGAAGGTTTTGGTTGTCCCCGAAGAAATTTAGCCACCTTAATCAATACAACAGACAACCCAGAAATTTCACTTCTGATAAAGTATGTTGAAATAACTTAAATTAACAAAAAAGACTTATTTAAGTGCAATACAAGAAACTACAAACTTGGAACCAAATAATCTTTGTTAAACTCACCTAGTATGAGCAAGAGCTCTTGTGCCCTGCCAAGGGCAAAAACAGGAATTAAACAGCGCCCTCCTCTGTTGACAATATCATGGACTGTGCTGGTGAATCTTGTCTCTCTTTCATCTCTCTTCTCATGGATATGGGTACCATAGGTGGATTCCTGAAGAAAAAAAAACAAGCGATATTTTGGAAGTGTGTTACCAGGGAATAAAGTTTTGTGTTCACATTTTGTGTAGTACTTTTCATGTTTATAAAATATAAAAAAATAGTATTCTTCATTTAAAGTAACTATTATATATATTTATCATTTTTTTCTATTTTGCGATACCTGATAAATAATTCTCTGCAGTAACTCGTGCTTCAGGAAGTAGATAAGAGAAGTTAACATTGTTTTGACAGTCATTTGTACTGATAAGGTAGATATATGTTTCAGTGCTGGGTTGAGACTCCTAGCATATCAATATATCTGTATATGCAATATATCTAGCAATTTATGAAACAAACAGATTTAACTGTTTGACATACAGTCATGCGGTCGACTTAAAACCGTCAGACCTACAGTAAAGGTTGACCCTGACTCACCGTAATCAGAACATCTGCTTTGATGTTTGGTATTTCTGCGGACATGAGATGTCTGTCCTCTTGACGGGAGAAGTCTCCAGTGTAGAGAATCTGTAGCGAAGGAGAGATTAACATTAACCATTAAAAATAGCTTCTCTTGCATTTAATGACTTTATTCCAAATGATGCCTCAAACCAGTTTGAAATTAAAAGGGGACGGGGGAGGGGAAAGTAGAGGTAGCAGTCAGACCAATGTTTTATTTAGTGGTGTTAAAAGTGGCACCATGGTGACACCAAGCCTTCACAAAAATCACTGCTGAGTAGTTTTCTGGCAGCATGGTCTCACTGGCTCTCTTTCCCACCCCTCCCCCATTCCCGTTGATGGGGCCCTGTATTCTGATTCTAACCAAATTCACTTTAGTTACCAAGGCGATGTTCTAACTTATTTGAGAACACAACGTCTTTATCTTCCCTCAAATAACTCTACGATAGAGTACATAAAGTTAATTTATACAGATATTATTTTTACATAACTCTAACACCAGTAATTATTATACAACCACTTATCTCTTTTACAACTCTGCAGAATGTCCTCACTACCTATCTTACCATCATCTTCACATAAATTTTTACACTTGCATAAAAAGAAAACAAAAATAACAACAATTTAAAAATATCACAAAATATCAACAACAACAAATTGTTGACCTACCAATTTTCTTCAACTGTACAATAGCTAGGCCTTAACATCTACCTGACCACACAACCTCACCTTATCCTTAACTTATCCACCTTCCCAGTACTTTAACACTAATCTACGCAAAATACTATTCCTACAGCACCATCAAACCATCACTAGAACAAATTTGTAGCTAAAATAATAATTATCACTCTCGATACAATTGTAACAATACTGGAGTTTTTAAATTACCAGAGGGTGTCACCACAACACCTACCTTAACACCAGCTATTTCCAACATAATCATAGCAGCACCCAGGACATGTCCAGCGTTGTAACACCAGAATTTGATTCCGTTGACCTCCACTTCCTGGTGGAAGTTGACCGTCTCAATTCTGTCCATGCTGGTGATCAGATCTGCTTCAGAGTACAACATTTTCTCCGATGTGAGATTACTGGAAATTGAAAGCCCAAAGATTATATTAGAGTCGAGTTCATAAACATACTTGAAAAGCGTTAAAATGCAGGTGGGGGGGGGGGGGGGNATACTACTAGGGGTATGTGATGCCCTGATGCTAAGTTTACCATATATGGATCTCACTGTGGAATTAACAGAGGTTAATTGTCACCAGAGGTACTTAAAGGGAAACAACAGTAAATGGATTCACACATAATCCTTCTTATCGAGTAAATTCCTTTAAACGGACCAATGCATTGTTTTCCTTCTAATAATGTTGCAACACTACATACACTTGCATCACTTTATCTCTTATTCTTCTTTTACTTTATAAATACTGTATTTATTCTTTATTTATTTACAACCATTAATTGCTGATTAATTAATTAAGCTGATATTAGTAATACTCACCTAACCCGGACATAATCATTAAGTAGCCATCTGTAGATGGCCTTGGTAGCATGGGTCATGTAGACTTGACCTCTATAGTTGGACGTCTTCAAGAAATATGGCAGAGCTCCACAGTGATCTAGATGGAAACTGAAGAAGGAAGACAAAATATATTAAAGTAACAAGAATAAAAACTGAAATTTATGCAATCACTAAGTAATTTTGTAACATTACTAAAAGGTAGTCTTTTAAATCTCAAAATTTTACTGGTGCTGTGAAATGCAATATGCTCATATACCTGATCATAATGCTTATAACACCTACCTAAGCTTTAATTATATGTCAATTGCTTTTTTGTTTTTGTTTAAGCAAACAGAACTACATTCCTTCAGGAGGAATGTGCTTTATTCAAACTTAACTCACTGTAATGTGTACACTTTAGCTGATAAATATAATTAAAATAAAAAATTAAAAATTAAAATAATTAAATTGCATTCCAGAATGTCAGTCTTGAGAGCGACATAGAAGGCCATGAGGACTATGTGCTCTTTGAGTAATTTTAAGTTCTCTGGACAGAAAAGAATGAGAGTGCTGTGGTTGTGTAGACAGGTAAGTGAGGAGGATCACAAATTAAAATAGACTTTACTTACTGACTGATAAGGAGTAAGTCTATTTCCTCGGGATCGATCATATCAAAGAACGGAAGAGAATCGAGGCCATCGCGACCTGGATGGATACCACAGTCAAGCTGATAACAATAGATAACAATAGATCACAATAGATAACAGATAACAATTAACAATGTGCCTGACTTGTAGAAAAAAAATTCTGAAAGTGTAGTTTGAGTAAGTGACCACACAATGAGCAGTCTAGTCTAGGCCAGTGAATACGCTGCGTGAAAATATCAACTCGACCATACACATGATGGACAATGCATTACATACGAGGGCGGCCCCTACAAATTTTTGTGTAGGCTTGTACTAGTTGCGCGACTGTATGCTTTGCGAGTTGGCTGGCATACTTTTGTATGCATAAATATAGTTACAAATATAATTCTGTCACAAAATTCTGCGGAAGTCAACACTGCGTGGAATGTTAATGTAAAATGATTACAGTAGATAACAGCACTGACGATATTCTCACTGACTATATTCTCTTCATCATAGGTGAAACAATGATTTATGTTATTTTTTTTTAAATTGCGGAAGTCTGGAAAATACAAAAAAACAGAAAAGTAAGACCAAAGACACGAGGGTGGAATAAAAGGAGTGGAAAATGTTGAGAAGTCTGAAAGGAATCCCAACAGCAAATGTACAAAAAAATGGATATCTATCTCAGCAAATTAAATATATTGAAACCTTTAATTTGCATAACAAGAAAGACGCTAACATAGTTTTGATGAAGAAAAAACATGACTGACAAGCCCTCCCCCCCATCCGCACACACCATTTATCACACCTAATGTACCCAAATATTCACTGTGTAGTTTATTAGTACTATTACAAGTTGCTTTCAATCTACTCACCATTATCTTTTTGCCTTTAAATTCCAACATAATACATGACCTGCCCACTTCTTGACCAGCTCCCCTAAAGGTGAAGAGAGAAAGATTTGGGTGTTGATTGGACAAAAATATGAACTGTATGGTTTTCAACAAATATACATCATTTCAAAGCACACTGTTTAAAGTGCATCAGTTTTCTTAGTATATAATCTGCAAAAGTGATATTAGAAATGAAAGTGATAAATAAAAGTGAGATTCCACTATTCAGTAGGGATGTTTTGTATTTGTTTAAAATCTAACATAGTTGTAATGTTGTTCTCAAATTATTTTGAGTGCGACACTTCATATCCATAACCTAGTGAATTAATATTATTAATATCATAATAATTAATCTGTAACCTATGCCGACCTTTTACCATTGATAAACTTGATGCCAACCTTTGATCGAACGGTATTTTCCAAAATAAAACAACTGGTGATGAGTGGACATGATCTGGGTTTCAATTATGCTGGCATAAGTTCCACAATATATGTTAGGGGTTTGCATCTTTTCAGACTGTAACTTAGAATTTTCTATAGGCTATTTTAGGCCTATGGTAGGGTTATAATGAGACAAATTTCCTCCCAATAAATTAAAACTAATTGCCTAAGAAGATGAATTTGCACAACATACTTGATATATTGATGTCTGCAGGCCTCGAAATTCAGGCTACTTAAATGCTGGCTAAAAAGCCAGGGGATTTCTTAGTAAGTGCCTTACATTGTGACATTCTAGACCTAGTCTGTGGTAGGAACCTAGACTTGTTGCATAGGGTTGTACTACCATGGTAGCAAGAGTGGCTGCACTGCAGCCTATATTACAGCCTACGGGGACAGTAAAGTTTAAATGGGCCTAATGTTACGTTTGCCTTCACAAACTGTATATGCTGAAACTTCTGACTGTACGTTAGGCTATGTAAATCATGTGAGCCAGACCACTGACAAGTCTCATATCTACTAAACCTCGTCTGATATACTCACAGAGGACGTATAATTAAGCGATCTGTCTCCTCCTCTGGAATTTGAGCATCAGTTTTCCTTTTTTCCGCCATATTGATCAAGCTGTTAGGAACACTTGGTCATGTATTTTATGGTCAACTCGGTTCATGGCATACTGTAGGTTCATGGATAGCGTTGTAATTCATGGTATCTGTTGGACGCAAATTGAGCCAAAATCTTCCATCTTATAGCAACAGTCGCTACAAATAAAATGTCCATGTTCAAGTACGTATTTACTTTACTGTTAGGTACCAGTGGCGGAGCGTCCATATTCAGGTGCGTATCCAGGGGGGCGTTGGGGGCGCGCGCCCCCCGGGTAAGGAAAAGAGGAGAGAAAAAAAGAGAAGAAAGAAGGGAAAAAGAGGGAGAAAAAAGAAAAGGAGGAGAGGAAGGAAAGGAAAAGAAAAAGAAAAAAGAGAGAAAAAGGAGAAAAGAGGGAGTAGAAGATAAACGCCAAGACACCGGGAAGAGAAAGAGGAACAGTCATAATTAAAGCGCTGATCCCTATACACAGGGTAGCCAGTGACAGATCGAGGATTACGGAGGGGACGTGCGCCTCACTCTACCCCTTACACCGACAACTCCATTTTTGACGTTCCATTTTTCCTCTCTCACTAATGTATCTATATATGGTCTATCATAACGCGTGTGTGTGTCTGGACGCCTTTAACAATTGTACAATTGTGCTATGGAACCAACTGTGGCTGGTCTTGAACTCGACCGAGTCGTCGGGGAACATGACGCATTTCGGGAAGGGGCGACGGCCCGCGAATATTTTTTTCCCAAACTGAACTGACACTGAAATTATTTCCTCGATTCTGATTGGTTATCAGCGAGCACGTGATATACTTTAGTTTTCAACATGGATCCTC
>JAIPMN010146882.1:0-15067 GCA_020650975.1 Apostichopus californicus
CATTAGCCCAAGGATACCGTTTCAGAAATGTACCTTTGTCCAGTTTGTTCATGATAAAAGTTGGTATAACTGAAGGAAGAAATGTTCAAAATAAATTAAAATATTTTACAAAATAGTTTTTTCTCCTTATATTCCTATGTCACAGTGATACCTGTAATACAGCAACTGGACTGTTATCCTTAACTTTTTCCACAAAATATTGCCTAGGCACAAACAACAGTTTTGCTGCAGCTGTTATCTTCTGCATGTTACTTAATAACACATGGTAATTTCTCTCAAGAAATATTTCTGTCGCCCAAACTTAAATACACAGGGTTGTCCTCATCACATGTTATTTACCAACAAACAACTGTAGCTGGTCTTTATCCACAAATGTTTGCCCTGCAATCTAAGCTTGACCTCCTGAACCAGGGTGACGACCCTCCCACTAGATACTTGCCACATAAAAGGTAACTTGATACCATGCAGTGATAAAATACCGAATTTTTAAAGAGAATTGTTAGAAACACAATATAGCCACACAACTGAACATGTGTGTTTAATTTTCGGTTTGTACCATTGAAGTCATAATTTCTTTGCAAACAAAAGAGGTAAAAAATGACCATGATAGAGGCAGCCAGGAAATTGATGCTTGATTTCTGAGTACTCATCTTCCCAGCAACAGGTCACACATTTATAATTTAATGTACTTTTCAAGGGAACTTTATCATGAAGGTGAACTATGTGGGATATATTGTCAAAACACCCTCCATGGAGTCATAGGAAACGTCGCTGTGTTTGAAGTCATTGAAGAACAAATGAACCTCTCTGAAAGAACTGGCTTCAGGTATAAAGACTAACATGCTTTCAATACATCATCTCTAAGCTGTTTTAAGTTGCTACATACTGTGTGATACCACAAGCGTTTCCTTGGATTCTTAATGCATATGTACACATAGCTCTCAGTTTGGTAAATTTTAATAATGATAATAATAATAATCAGCAATTATTTTACGACGCTTAAGCGACCACAAATGTGGGAGAGATCCGCAAGGGCTCATGGATTACAAGTTACGCGTCGGGTGGCTTTCAATTCAACATTTTAAACTCAAATTTGGAATCTTTCCAATTTAGAAAGTCATTTCAGATTGGAATACAGTAGATTGATCTTGGATGAACAATCCACCTTACTATGACCCGGCCGGGAATCAAACCCCGAACCTCCTGATTGCTTGGACTCATTGCTTCAAATGCCACCATCTTCATCCACTCGTCCACAGCACCGGTATACATTTTCAACTGGATGTGACTTTTGCTGACCTTGGACCCCCACCAATGGCAATAGTGATCCTGTACTTATTAAGTAGCCACATCCCAAGTATGACATCTTTCAACATTCACCTTCTTAACTTGTGTTCACACATACAAACACCCAACTCGCACACACTACACATATCAACTTCCCTGCAATGGTTACTTGCTTGTCTCAGAAAGGGTCAACATGGCTTAGACATATAACACAACAAGGTACAGCTCCTTAAGATCATTAAATGTTATAACAGTTCCATTTGGCCACTATATAGAACATGATTTTAATACGTAGGTTAAAGGAAGACGCAACAGGCAAGGTCTATCACAAATCAAAGCAAAGTTGCAGTCAACAGGCAAGAAAAAGCAGACTGCAGCTACAGGATACATCAATCATGAACAGCTAAGAAATTGAAGCATTTCCTGAATGCAAAAAGGAAGATGAAGTGAGTTTCATACCTTTGCAATTCTGGTTGGAAATACATTTGCTGTACTTACCCATGCCTGGTGAAGCCATAGCAACCCTGGAAAAGACTACTTGTGTAATAGCCAGCTTAGCAGCTGTTTGAGAATCTCCTATCCTGTTGCCATCTTCATCAAACACAGGAATACCACACCTGATCTCACGCATCCTCATCTTTGGTATATTGATGCAGTTAGCTGCAGCTACAGCTGCAAATGGTACCAGACGTCCAACTAATGGTGGCGCCCTCTATGATTCAGATGGATACAAATCTATCTGCATATTTCAATCACACTCTTGCTCTCAATTTTTTTCACTTTTAAAAGGGGAAACTACCTATTAATCAGTAAAGGCTAAGATACATTTTAAATTTTCTGATATTTTAAATCCCATACTGAACAAAATATTTAATATCAATAGCATAAATACTCACAGCAAACTTTCAACCAACCCACTTATCCTATATCCTGGTAATCTTTTAAGTAGAAATGATTAAAATGTCTTCCTCCATATACTTCAACATATCAAACAACTGTTAACTGACCTTCACTAATGAATTTAAACTCATGGCAGTCGTAATAGCCCCATGAGTGGCCAAACAATAGGACAGTCTAAGCTGGCTGAAAAGAAATGTTATGAGGTAGTTAAATCACACAGCTCAATTATATCGACATGCAAATGGTTAACACATCAGCAATGCAACCCCACAACTCTTCACAATAAAGTTCTCAAGCAAGTGTGGTTTTAGTGGTTCGGTAAAAGTTTTATTGATCTTGTTAGCCTGCCACTTCCTTATAAATGGTTATTACTGAGAAGATGCACAACGTCCCCCTCTTTAACTATAATAGATCTTACAGGATCAGTAAGGTACCCAAAAAGACTTACAGACTTTATGTGGAAATTATGTGGAATCTGATTTAAAAGGCATAGCTGGTGGTTTTCGACATCCTCTAATCCGTTTAAATTGATGTTACATTGAATATTTACAATTGTACCTTTCCATTGATGTATTGAACAGTGTATTATTTTCTTTTGGGACTCGGTAAAACTTGATCAAACTAGCACTTTTTGAAAAGGTATTTGCTCTTGCAAAAGTTCCTAAGCGCTCACATGACTGCAAGTCACCCTGTGACGTACATGTGCGACGTCGGTTGAGGAATAATTCCATCGTTGATGCCGATGAAATATCTGTCATTAGATTTGACTGGTGCAGAGGCATCTGAGCTTCCAGATGACACAAGTTATCGCAGTGTGTGGATTCCCTCACTGTATCGTACCCAAGTTGAGCTAGGAATTCTAAACAGAAAAGAGTGTTTAACAGACACAGTAATAGAAGCAGTTCTCATATATATGCAGTTTACAGCCACCATGTTTGTCTCAGTCGCAATATGGATTTGATGTTCAGCCATGGGAATTTGTCCAAATTATCCACCTTAATTTCCATTGATTGACATTGTCGACCATCGGGTGTCAACGGTCACAGATTAACATTTATGACAGCATGCGTTCCCACAATTATTCTCAACTGTTGAAGAAGACAGCTGTATCACTAATGCTAAGCAAAGAGAACCAGATACAGTTTAACATAATGAATGTTACACAGCAGAAGGATGGCACATCATGTGGAGTATATGCTTTGGCATTTGCATCGGCGCTGTTTCTGAAAATAGATCCATCAGAACTAAGTTTTGATCATGCACGCATGTATTGCGATTTGAAGAAATGTCTCGAAATCGGAGAAATGGGTTTGATTGGAGCGGAGAGAAATCAAACGAAAATAGTTAAAGTAATCAGATCTTTTACTACGAAGATATTCTGTACTTGTAGATGTCCAGACGACGGAAATCTGATGATGGAGTGTATAGCATGCAAAGAATGGTTCCATGAAGAGTGTGTTGGCCACATACCACTTGGAAATTTCATCTGCAGACTTTGCCGGAAACGTAGAGTTGATGCAAGAGAAGACAATGCTGTGAAGAAAAGAAGAAAAATTCAAGAGACCAATCAGGAACTGGACACTCTCAAGAAACAAATTGCATAATGTCAGCTAAACAGAAGACTGCAGAAGAAATGTATACATCGATCAATAGAGTTGCATTTGATTCTGTTTTCCCTGACCCTTCACAAAAACTTGCTGTTCTGGCCAAGTGGAGATGGGCGGTTCATCTATGCAATGATGATACCCTTGGGGTAACATTGTTGACTCCACTCATCCAGATGGTTTCATTACATTTTTCTGAATGGGGCTTCTCTGACTGATAACAAACACATGTAAGAGTTCATTGTTCACGAGATGGTCTATGGTCCTCTAGTGTGTGGCGATGAATGGTTATTTCAATACTACTGCAAATGGCAAGCAGTTTCAAAGATTTGGCAAGGAGTGTATCGCCAAGTTGAATGCAGCTTGCAAGAAACTTCCACTTGATTTGATGGACACAATATTGGACCCCACAATAGTTTTACGTGCGACCCGAAATGAGGATTGATAGTCTCAGTTCGAGGATCAGAACCTTCGCTAACATTGGCCACACTTAGTGATGGAGCTGAGGCTTGTTACCCTAGACCATACAGTATATTGTTTATTGGTTAGATTGATACAGTAGGTCTGGGAGGAGGGTTGGAGGGGAGGGGGAATTATCGGTAGTACATATGAGTCTTGGATCGTGATGCCATGGGGAGATATATATCTTACTGTAGCTAGTACCCAGTAGTGATACAAATATAAGAAATCGTAGGCTATAAAAATATGAAAGACAAATGAGTGATTGTATAATGACCAAAGCAGCACAGATTTAAAACATGATGTTTACTATAAAGTGTTCAAATGTTAAATACCCTCAAATGGATCAAAGTTGGACATCCTGTACCATGGCTAAATATAAGTTTTCTTGCAGCAAATCATTGTACTTGAAGGGGTAACATATTCATGTAATCACAGTATCTGACTGAGCTGCAGGCAGGAAGCAAAATTCACTGAAGAAATTAACAGGCCATGTATTAATTAATAAGACTTCCAACCTTCTAGCATTGTAAGGCAAAGGGCATGAAAGGATTTTAACAGCAGATCAGGTTAAAATGGCATACAACCTGTCAAGATTCACAGGAAGAATTCAAAGTTACCAATTAGAAACACTACAAACATGAAACATTCATCTGCCATCTCTGAAGAGCCCAATTCATTGTAAAAAAAAAAGATCCTTGATCAAACTTTTCACTTTGCTGTTTATTATTTTTTATTATAGCAGGCATCACATTAGAGCTACATAGAAGTTGCTTTAGTAGAATATTTAACTAAACAATCTAGCCATGGGAGTAGGCTACATTTAAATTTCAGCTAAATCAAGACTATTTAACATTCCTATCTTAAAGGGGAATGGGGTGGTGGAAGGAACCAAGGTGAGTGAACATTTGGCTGTACAATTGAGGGAAATACATTATTTTCTCTCTTTTTGGCCACCCTAGTAGTAGTAGTACGCCAAGTACTACTGGTACTGTAGTGTAGGTTAGCTATCAGTATCACTCTGTTATGAATTTGCCTGCATGAGTCTTTAAAGATAGTGTTGCTGCTGCATAAGCTTATCAAGTTATCATTGCTACCATTTAGGTCAGGTTGGAACAAATTACAGTTTTACTAGGGCTGGGGCAACCACATTTAATGTATTTTGAATAAACTTAGTCCAAATTTAGTACTATCCATAAGAAAAACGTGATTACATTGATTACCGTTGCTTAGCAGGCTTCTTGAAACTAGTGTCAACCACACACTTCTATATAGGGCCAAGCGTAAAGTCTAACTGCTAATCGTTGGTAGCCGCAAAATAACTCAAGTACGAATAAATAGCCCACGTTGTGACCCCAACAGAGTCCATCTCGGCAATCTCGGGCCTACAAGTCAACAATTTTGACCGAAATAACCATTCTGACCCCAGATATCACTGGAGCGGCAATCGCAAACATGGAACGTCTCCCCTGAAATACCAATTACTACACTAAACCATTAAACTGCTGTTTTTAAACCAAATTGGCAAAATCAGCAATTTTCCCTAAACTGCACTGCCCACCAAGATTCCAAGTGTTCAAGTTGCAGAGTCCAGGGCCCTTTTAGCATACTAACATCCAGTCCCCTCCAAATCCCCCAGTTGGATCACTCGCCCCTCCCCCCCCCCCTCCCAGTAAGACTTTTTAACCAATTTTGAGATAAAGTGTCAAAATTGTGATATGAACAGTCAAAAGTTTGAGATAAAAGGTCAAAATTTTGAATTTAAAGTCAAAATTTGGAGATTTGGGGACACTTTTTCTTTCCAATGGCCCTATGAAGACAGTAATTGTCAACGTTATATTGTGACTAAAATGTTTTATATATTTCATATTCTTGGCGACACTCGGATTTGTGGTGGCAATCGACTCTGTGCCGACGTGTCATGGTCATGATGGTCCCTTTTTGAGAAATGCCCACCCCCACTCAAAATTTCTTAAAAGGAGGCCCTGTTTCAGACCCATGTCTGCTTGAAAATGTTTGGTCGTAATTTATAGTCAAAACTGTTGATCTTTTCCAGCTGGTTTTCCTTTTCTTTTCTTAAGTTTTGGCAAACCTTCCAAATGGATTTTTTTTAAGGAGCTCGAGGGCACTATTTTCGATTTTACTTGGGGGAGGTAGTCCTGATAGAGTAAAGAGGTCGTCAATTATAATCATTGAAAAGATGTTGGCTAAGGGTCATTCATATCAATAGTTTCATTATATTTCAGTTATTGATAGCACATGGATCAAACGTTATTGTACGAAGTTACATGGTTACGAGTTTGGCAAGCAGTTTGTTTCACTGTAACTGCAACAAAAGCGATATAAGCATTCAAACTAAATTCGTTAGTCAGGTTGTTAAGGCTTGGTGTAACATTTCTTTTTATAATCCAACTGAGCATAACGGTAATCAATCTTTGTTTCCTTACATTCGTATCAATGATAAAATTGTGTTCTATGTAAGTTATTAAATGAAGCTAAAAATGTCAAGTTTGTGAGTGACCTTCTCGAAGAGAACGGGAGACCTTTAAACTTTCACAATGTTTACAGTAAATTAAATCTGCCAAAGTTTCCTTTTACCATCTATACTGGATTAATTAATGCGATTCCTTTGTACTGACGTCGAGAGTATGGTCAGAATTGTAACTCCCCCAATTTTAATATGACTTAGCTGGATAAAGTAATAAATTCCATCTCTATTTTCCAATGTGTTTATTCTCGATATTTGGATAAAACCAGAAAACTACACTGGGCAACAGTCTCCGATGCAAAACTCGAATATTTTCAGTTCAGACTTTTAAATAGAATAATTGGGACCAATAAGATTCTTCACATAGTACTGTACCATGGGTAAATCAGACTCTCCAAACTGTACTTTTTGTGATATTCAGGTTGCAAGTATATAGAACATCTGTTCTGGGAGTGTAGTGTGCCATCCTCTTTTATTTTAGTAGTTGAGGCTATATATTAATCAGCAATCCTTCTTCACAAAGAAGGATATCCTACTGGTTTTGGTTTTTCGTGTTGATGTCATCTCACCAATACAATATTCTTACTTTGCATATGAAGCATTTAATTTTCCAATGTAAATTGAACAAGTGTGTTCCTGTAGTAGATGATTTTCTCTATCAACTTAAATTTACAATAAGTGTACAAAAGTACATGCACATAACATCGATATCGTAATATTAATACTAGTAAAGTTAACTTCATGAAGGTCAAACAAGCCTTCTGGACATGCGATTCCCTCTTCCATTAATTTTGTTTTATTCATTGTGTTGTTTATTTGAAGCATCTAGTATTAAAGTATGATGTTGATTGTTAATTTGAATCCAGAGTTATCAATAAATGGAGGGGGAAAATATTGCTCGTTCGCAAGTTGATGGCTACTTCCAGAGTGATCAATAAATGGAGCACAAAAAAAAAGAAGATTTAATTGAGGTTAAATTCATATTCATTCAGAGTTCTGGCAACTGCATGTTCTACTGGATTTAAAGAGGGGGTATACTGTGGTGTAGCAATTTCACTATATCATCATTGTTAAGTGATAGTATTCTATTGTTGATTTAACACTTTGCATGGTTAATGAGCTATGTTCTAAGTACCTTTTCCAAGCTATGCTGCACAAGCACGATTCTGTAAATTAATCAGTTTCCAATATGTTGTCATACAGTGTTGTTCAATACTCGAAAGTAAAAGGAGGATTGTGGTTTATAATTCATTCTTGTTCTGTCGAGCTATTATATTCTATTTTTAAGGTAATTTGTTAATTCTAATCGTATAAAGACACAGCCCCCCCCCCCCCATAGATAGTTGAGAGTGATGAAGGCTACCCATTTTAATTAGTAAGAGGAAAGTTTAAGAGGAAGGTAAAATTAAGGGACATTTTACATGCCGTTCTTGTATTTTGACTAAATTGTTATTGTTCTTACTGTCTTAAATGATTATGCAATTAAGGGTAAAAACAATCTTAAATTTGGTCGAAGTAATCGCAATATACTGAGCTGCCCTGAGGTGGAGCTGGGTTTTAACCCCTAAAAACACCCTAAATGTCGCAATTAATTGTAAAAAAAGCCTAAATTTGGTCAAAGGTCGGATTTTTTTATGATTCCACACTAAAATGCCGTATTGAGCTGCCCTGCGGTGGAGCTAGGTTTTAACCCCGAAACAAATACCCTAAATGTGCATCAATGCAGCTGAAATGAATACATAGTGTACTGAAAACGACTTAAATATATGTTGTCCATTTAGGGTCATATATTAAATTTGTATTTGAAACCCTTTTTATTTTACAAAACTCAGGTCACAGTGAGACACCGTAGCACAGTTTCAAAACAGGGCGCGGCTTAACACAATGGTTTCACATAATTTAATATCATTAAATGGCTTGAGCTGGAGCTGTGCAAAGCTGTAACCCCTGATGGATGAAATAAACATAACACTGTGTGTAGCGTGAAGTAGAATGTGTACCAACTAGAAAGTGTCATTCGTGGTCAGTTGCGTCAATATAGTTCGTTTAGAATTTTTAACCAGAATTGTAGTACCTTTGTGTGTCGTTTTACCCCTTTCAAGATGACATCAGATGAAGAAAACTCTGAGAAAACCGAGTACGAAGAGCTTAGCATCGACGATTCGGAAGAATCTATTGGGAATGGTCAGGTTGGTACACTACTACTCGTAATATCTGTTTTATCGCTTTACACTTCACCAGTGCTTTTAATAGTTTTTCGATCTCATATTCCTGTATTTATCTGTTTTATATTGTTCTGTCGTGTTGGTTTTTAGGTTCTAACTTCAATTGGGATTTTCACTTTTTAGCATTCAAATTGTAGATTTTGTAGTCAATCTGTTTTATCGCTTTACGCTTCACCAGACTAGTGCTTTTAATAGTTTTTCGATCTCATATTCCTGTATTTATCTGTAGATGGTTTTTGTATTTACTGTTTTTTTTTTCTATTTATTGTTTTATGTCATTGTATTTTCTAGATTGTTTGTAAAGCGCACAGATGCATCGCGCGTAGTGCGCTATATAAGATTTTATTTACATTACATTACATAATAGGACTGGTACTGGTAGCCTAACTGTTATGTTAGTGTTACAGTTATGTTAAGGTATGCGCATATTCTGCCTTAGTTATACTTAGGCCTAGTTGGATAGAGATTACCTGGGCTAAGCCTAAATTCTGTCAAAAGTAATTATAGAATAGCCCGTACTTTTCGAACGGCTTCATTTTGGCTGGGGACCTCATTAATTCAAAATTTGAGTTAAAATGTTGAGTTGGAAGCCACCCAACTTGTACGTTGTAATCCATAAGCGCCTTGGGGTTTCTCCCACAGTTGTGGTCGCCCTTAAGCGTCATAAAAATAACAGGCGATTATTATTATATAATATATATTAGATATATTACATCATAAACGCATTTCAAAACACATCTTTTAGTAATAAGTAACACTGTAGTGTAACAAGATAGGCCTACTTTTAAGTTTGAAAGCACGAAAGGCATTGAAGACTCGCCCAAACCGCGTGCCACCCTCTGAAAATACTTTCCGTTGCCTGCAGGTGAAGTTTTTTTTATCGCTACAAAATGCAGACAGTAATGGAACGTGATACCCTGTTATCTTTATCTGGACCTGAGATGTCCATCGCTGCTATGTATGTAGATAGATAGATATATAACTTTTGTCCATTTCAGGAAACAAAAACGGAACATGATTTCCCGTCGACAGTAAACATAAAACAGTAGTGAATACAAACAGAACCATACAATAAACAAGCTATTAGTGAACAACTACGAGAATAAAACTAAATTAAGCAGAACCAGAAAAGTAACAGAAGCAGCACAGAGAGCTGCAAGTGACAGATCACACACTGTGGCCAAAACGCTTCGCACGCGAGTTAAACAAGTGTATTGCCTTAGGTAAAAAAAAGAAGTACGGAACCGGGATATTTTTGTATGTGGCACCTGTAATTGTATCCCGAATCTGTAGTACATGATAAGACTGTAAAAAGGGTGTGTATGATCTTCTTTTATATTATTTAGTTTCTTCATCAGACTCTCTTCATATATGGATGAGAGTGACGGAAGGCTTGAACCAATGCAGCGTTCAGCTAACTTCCGAAAACGTTCCAGCTCTGCCCTGTACTTCTTCGGCATACTGCCAAAGAAACATATAATACTCGACGTTAGAACACTTGATGATTGACTGGTAGAATAATTTCATGAACGTATAATCAACTCTACATTATTTTAAATTTCTAAGGAAATAAAGTCGTTGGCAGGCTTTACCCTTAACAGCTTTTGTGTGAACGTTCCAATTAAGTTTATTATCAATATACGTTCCCAGGTACTTGTAGCTTTCTACCCTCTCAACCACTTTGCCATCGATTATGACATGATCATGAACATTATTCCTGAACACTAGTCCCATAGTTTTATTTATATTTAACATCAGGTTGTTACTTTTACACCAATCAACAAACTTCTGTACTTCACTAACAAAGGCAGAGCTGTTATTATTATAAAGAAGACCAGTCAGCACGATATCATCAGCATATTTGATATTATACAACACCTAATTGTATTCTGGTCATTTGATTGGTCAATTGCTCGTTGATTGCATGCAAAATCCGCTCTATTCCGCTCTATGAAATAGAACCATGGGTTATACTTTTTTGGTAGCACTTTTTTCAATGGTAAGAGAGCAGAGAAACCTGTCTGTTCAAAACAATCTGTTGCATGAGTGCATTTTACCCATCTTAATATAATATGTTGTATAAAACAAATAATGAATGGTTTCCATTCGTGCAATATTGCAAATATTTCATGAGTTGAAAGATGTAATTTGATCCATTCAACTCGGCTGCGCCTCGTTGAATGGAACATTCCATCTTTCAACTCATGAAATATTTGCACTATTGCACTCATAACCATTCATTATTTGTATAATATTGCATTGGTCACTCGATATTTTACAATCATTTGTGTACAAGCAGAACAGCACTGGTGAGAGCACACTTCCTTGGGGGGGGGGGGCACCCGTACTAATGACACACTGGTCAGATCTGGAATCACCCATTCTAACCATCTGAGGTCTACAACGCATATAATTGAGGACCCAGAGTACGATGTTATAGTTATGTCTAACAGTTTTTGTACTAATATATTGGGCTTAATATCTGTGTTAAATGCACTCGAGAAGTCAATGAAGATTGACCTCACAGACGTCTTGGGTTGGTCTAAGTGCTTCAAGACCCCATGCAAGTAAACAAGTATGGCGTCATCAACACCTCTTTTGCTTTGGTAGGCAAACTGATTTTTATCTAGAACAACACCTTTTTCAGCAAGAAGGAGTTTTAGTACCACCCTTTCCAGCCATTTCATGATATTTGACATGAGTGTACACTGTGTTGTGGGTATTCACCGTAGCTACATGCATTGCCTGTACACTAGTGTCTAATTACCAACGGTAGCAAGCTGTGTGCTTATTTTCTGGGTGGTGTCTGACACTTCTGTAACACCTCGTTCGATCTAGGTCAGATATCCGGCAACAGACATTTCTTTGTGCGCGATTCTTCAATCCCTTCAAGTCGCAATGGGGAATTCCATTTGATAGGAGATATTTACCCGATGATCAGTTCAATAAGGATGAGGCTCTTGCTCATTTATCCGATCATTTGTTCAATATGCATTGCTGTGGTGCTTACCTGATCGTTGGTTGAATACTGTAAGTGATGCATTGGTGCTTTATATTGACCCTCTCTTAGGTTCCATAAGGGGTGCCTATATATACCCAATTGTAAGTTAAATAGATGCTTTATTTAATGCTTAGTTCGCCAACCCTTCAGAAGATCAAGGTCTTAGGCCCGTATCCAGAGCCTTTTTACCGCCCCCCCCCCCCATCCCCACAAAATACATACAAGTTAAATGAGTTATTAGCCCAATCTTGTATGTATAGTCCTTAGTATAATCAAACCAATTTGTAGCCTAAATGTGTAAACATAATAATAATATAAGAATTTGTAAAGCGCTTTTATCTAGTTAAAAAAAACTGATCAGAAGCGCTGCAGGAGCCAAGTACCCATGGTTACGCATTCATGAATAAGAACGTCTTAATATTGTATTAAGGCTTACGTATTTGTTGCCGGTTTGTTACAAAATCTTTCAAACACGAAGCACTTGCTCTTTTTTTTTTATATATAAGTGAGACAATTGAAGAAAATGTTTTTAGATAGTTGAAATACTTAGTTAGGATACGCTAATGTCTTCTCTACATGAAATCAGCTTTATTTATCACACAATGTCATCCTTTCATTTCTGCAAGCAGTTAGTGACTCAGTTTAATTACATTTTTCTATAAGACTTAAAGCCTAAGTGTTGAAGGTAGATGATCAGAGTAACAATTAAATCACACAACAGTAGTTACGGAAAGGATAGGCTAGTGTTTCTCAAAATAAATTACTAACACACATTTCAATGCATACCAATTTGGTGGGGAATTGATCATTTCATTTCAATTCATTTAAATATTACAATCCTTCTGACAAATATTACAATGGCTTCTATCCATACTCATGACATAAAGTGTCAGAAATGTTCTGTGATGTAAATTGTGACAAAGAGACCTCAAGTTCAACGTTATGATGTGTTCAGTCACATTATGCTAGGTACAAAAGATTTACAAACTTATAGTAAGGAAGCATATATCGTAGTGTATTCTGTTTCCACAGTATATGATGACGGAAAATATGACAATGTTTACAAATTCTCCCCCAGACCCCACCATTGCCATACGGCAGTCCCTGGACCCCCGGTTGGGGTTTCCATCCGGGGTTTCCATCCGGGGTTTGAGTGCTTCACGCTCCAATGGCGTTTTCGGCACCAAATGTTCTTTCAAGCAAGTTACTACCTTATACTATCAAAACCCAGGAGAAACCCTGAGTATGTGCTTTCATTGGAGGACTGTTTGATTCTTGGTATTTAGATTGAAGTGAGTGCATCAATGCCATCAAACCTACTGTAGGCTTGTGGTGGTACTTAATGCCAGTGGACCTAATGATTTTGCAAAAAAAAGGTTGTAGTGACATAGTTTAGAAAAATAGTCATTGTTGTTAGATTAAATTAGTGAGTACTGTAAGTGAAAGGTCCTTCATCCACTTCTCAACCATATATGACACAAGTTGAAAATCTAGGATTAGGTATGACAGTTAGGTTTTGACAGTGTTGTATTAATACCAATGAACTGCTTAGCCTCTTGACATCCTTGTTTCTTGAGTGAGATAAATTGGCCATGAGGGGGACTTAATGTTTAGCATTGTTCATTTTATACTGTAACTGGGTTTTTATATATTACTTGGAGGGTGGGATGTTAATGCACCTCTTCTTAAGTGTGTCTATCGAATCATTCTGTAAGATAATTGCAATAATAGAATCAAATTAACTTTACAAAAGAAAATGTGGTTAAACGTTTCGTGTCACCTGACATACAGTATGCATTTTCATAAATAATTTTTTATTTTTATCAGGCTGTTGGAGCTTGTCAAGATGACTCGACTGATGTGGAAGCGAGGATGCCAAAGGAGGATGACAGTCACCAAGGCAATAGCTTTACCAAAGTGAGTGAAAAAATCGTACAGCAGCCTTGTAATACTTGTAATGCCGTGAAATATTATAATTTCATATGTAGTGAATGTTAATTAGGGTGATCCAAGGATTGCTTCTTAAATTTTCCTGATATAAGTCCATTTAATCTATGGCAATCATTGGGCATCTGAATGTGATTAAAAGAAAAATTTTAAAAACTAAAATAAAGTGTGTCTATTGTAGTGAACTTTCATACAAGCGTTCTGATTTGAATATACTGTAGTATTGTTTGATACTGTACATGTTCATGTGCGTAGTCCACAGTAATGTAATATGTCTTTTTTTTGCAGAAGATTGAATATGTGGAAGAAGTATTCAAGGACAATGAAAAGGCTCTCCTCCGTTTCCTGAAGGCCAGTATTCTCAAATTGTATCTGGGATTTTTGGTCTACGTGCTGATCTTGGATTTCCATCGTGCTTTATACCTGCTTCTTCTAACCATCAGTGTTGCCGCCTACTCTCCCATCAGTTTCCTCTGGAACCAGATTAGTGATACTCTTGAAAAACAGCTTTTCCTGCCGATGCAAACTTGCATCAACCAGCACAAAAAGGCCACCTCTTTGTGAGTTCTCATGAAATATCAAAGAAATGTGTTCCAGATCTTATTTCAGATCACATATGACTGTAAGACTTAAACTAACTATTGTCAAATTTAGAAAACATGATCAATTGCCCAAGAATGTGGGAGGAAAAAGGTGTCTATCAATTAGTGCATTCTAAGATATAACTTGCACCTTTCCTAAAACTTTCCTTAAACTAACTATTGTCAAATTTAGAACACATGATCAATTGCCCAAGAATGCGGGAGGAAAAAGGTGTCTATCAATTAGTGCATTCTAAGATATAACTTGCACCTTTCCTAAAACTTTCCTTAAACTAACTATTGTCAAATTTAGAACACATGATCAATTGCCCAAGAATGCGGGAGGAAAAGGTGTCTATCAATTAGTGCATTCTAAGATATAACTTGCACCTTTCCTAAAACTTTCCTTAAACTAACTATTGTCAAATTTAGAAAACATGATCAATTGCCCAAGAGTGCGGGAGGAAAAAGGTGTCTATCAATTAGTGCATTCTAAGATATAACTTGCACCTTTCCTAAAACTTTCCTTAAACTAACTATTGTCAAATTTAGAAAACATGATCAATTGCCCAAGA
>JAIPMN010147006.1:0-14388 GCA_020650975.1 Apostichopus californicus
ATATACCATGGTAAAGTAACAAAAGAGGCAGTTTGTTTAGTAATTATGGTACAACTGCACAATGCCATTTACTGGGAAGCAGGTGGTAGTGCGAAGTCACCGGAAGCTGCAGCATTGTTCTAGAAAAATATTTGTAAAGACAACAGAAATATGATTCAATTTAACGTTCTATAGAATTTATCCCAAAGTCCTAATGGGGTCCAGGGGCAAAAACGCAGACGAAGTAGAGAGTTTCAGTATTTCTTGTTGATTCGTAGCGAAATTATATTACAAATACACTTGTTTGATAGAGTAATCTGATTTCTCTGGAATGTATTCCAAAGCGCTGATTGAGTGAAGACCTGCTTCTTTAGCAATTTGGTTAATATTCTTTATTCTTTCCTTATACATCATTTAAATATGCTTCCGATCGACCATTTGGCGGCTAAAGTTTTATAAATTTACTTTTCTGCTGACCAAACGCCTTCGACAACCCTTTCGTATCCAAGTATAATTTGCAGTGTGATTAGAATAACGCAACGGGTGATTGTCACCTAGTGATTTTTGTTTTAAAGGCACTGGTATACGCCTCGGTATATTTATTTTGCAGTTTTCTAAAGTTCTTAAAAAATCGTTGCTAATCAAGTGAATGATTAAAGTCTCAAGGTGTGATTGTCAAATTTTAACTTCGACCTTTCCAGCTTACTGCCCTTAAAGCTCAGTGAAAATAACAACGTTTTATGCAATTTTCATATGAATAATCATTATTTTTATTGAGTTATCTATCGTTAAACATTTTGAGCTGAATAAAAATTCGCCAGATTTTTTAATGAGTCCGTAGATTCTACAAACTTCAATCAAAATTTGCAAGCACCCGCCCAACAGCTCATTCGCCAATCAAATCTCTCTGTTTTGTTTACGGCCGTTAGTCTGTGTGCTAGCCTGTAGGCTGTGTTAGGTCCATATTTGAATAGTATCTTTCTTTCGGTCGTACCAATGTAGCTTGCGAAATTGTGTCATTTCCTTCCATTGCACGGAAGAAACAGGTGTTTTCAGACGTTCCCCCCGTGAAATTGGGTAAAAAAGTGTACGATACGAGTATATGTAGGTAACATTTGGGTACTGAACAAACTGATATGGGCGGTAGCAGTGATTTAACGGTAAGTCGTTCGCGCCATTAGGGCAACAGAAAATAAATTTCTTTCTTTCGATTGCGACAGCTTTTCTCCATTAAACCCAACTGGTCAGAGCGCATTTAGAATAAGAAACATTGAATCTGCTTCGGAAGTTTTTTCCCGAAATTCATCAACAAACACACATTGAGACTTTAAGATATTTGTTGAGTTGTCAAGCTACATGCAACGCATCAACTCAGCAATTTATCAAACCTTTGTCAGAATGTCTCGTTTGAGCAACTTTCAACTGTCTTTCTTTCATTATAGCGATCATAGCGATCATCATAGCGATCATCATAGTCATCAAATATTGTGCCAAGCGGAACGGGCATAGACATGTAAGTATATAAGTCCTTGCGTCTTTTAATGGGAACATTTTCGATACAGATTGTTACGACTTCATTGCATAGTTCTTCACCCGTGCAACAGGTTTTCGGCACAAACTCACGTGTTCCTCCATGTTATCTCGACACATTGTTTCAGAGCATGGGAATTTCAACAGACGTCGAGTTTAATTTGGCCATCTGTCAACGTTTCGGGCAAATTATAACACGAATAAAAGTAGGCAGGATTCCCCGCCCACCCCTCCCCCACCCTGCCCCTCTCCTCATGAGATGAGAATTTGACATGTGTTCATTCAGTTGAAGGGACATGTGTGTTTTTCATTAGTCAATCAATAAAATGTCAACATTTTGTAAGAATGTTTTCCAATTTGACTAGGAGAATAACTCCAAATGGAGTTTGAGGACAGAACTCTGTTACTGTAGATATAAACAATTATCATTAAGCATAAGGAAAGTAATGGAATAGAGAAGGGTGGTAGAAAGGTGAATGTTATTGAACTTACATCCTACGACAAAACTCTTTGTAATGATCTCTTAATGATGATCTCGTAATAAATTCAAGTGATTCCTTGTTTCCTTTCAGATGCAACCTGTACCAGTTACGGAAATGAGTGACGTATGAAACGACAGATACGTCTACATTGTTCCGACTTGAAATTATAATAATAAGCCATTACAGTTACTAGCTCGTTAGTTGGTTTTATCCCTACCAAAAACAAACAAAAAACTAACGAACGACTGATCCGCTCTCAACCCTATATATTTCAATCATCCTGCATTAATCTGTATTGGTGCAAGTGCTGCGTATTTTCGAGGTTGGCTATGCCTACCTAATTAAAGAAGTATACATTATGCATTACAAAATATTGTTTGAGGATAATTTCAGGGTCTTATTTGTAATTCGCATTGTGCACGTAGTTGTATTATTGATATACAACCAGGTGGTTGGGTTACACCCTGCCCTTAGTGATATATTGTGAGCACTGGCGGATCCAGGGCCTTTGTGTGGGAGAGGCCAAAGTGGCGTTAGAGTGATATGGGGGAGGGGTGTAAGGGGAGGGTGGCTATTGCTGAATGCCCTCAGATGCAATTTGGTGCGACAAAAGTGTACAATGGTGATGTTAATTTACTTCTAAAAAAAATGTTCCCAGGTGTAATTTTCTAAAATATTTATAAAACAAAGTTGGAATCCTCTTTCTCAAGAAATTTTATTTTTCATAGGTTATAAATTTCTTACAACCAGCCTGTAACTGCAAAATGGTGATGAACTGTAAATCCTCATGCTCACACATTTAATGTTAAACCAGAAAACGAAAAGGTATAGACATCTCTTGACTGTCTACTCTTGATGACCTTTGACCTGACCTTTTTGGGGCTAATTGGAAGTATGGACAGGTATAAAGGATTACCATGAAACATTTCTTAGTTGCTACTCAGCAGTGGAATTTTCGTTCATGGTGGTTATTACAAGGCATTGCCGATGTTCGGAAACACCTTTTGGCTCACCTTTGGGGGGGGGGGGCATGGCCCCCGTTGGCCCCCCTTGGATCCGCCAGTGATTGTGAGACCAGGTTCGAATATTTATGATTGAGTGTTTATGCGTATTGATTTGTTGGGTTTAGAATAACACTTTATAACTTTGTATTTTCAGTTATTTAAGTTCAGTAGTTTTGATTGTTATACTTCAATGTAAAGTGATATACTTTGACTTAAAGGGATATACTTTGGTTTAAAGAAATATGCTGTCATAATGTACTTACAATATAGATAAATGTCAAACAGATAGTGGTGATGGGGGTTCCCACCAGGGTGTGTAATATAGTGTTATTTGTCGGTAGTTTGCCCTTATAAGGCATTCCGTGGTAACGACATTTTGTATGCACTTTGTACAAGCTAGTATATCGGTGCTTTTAAAAGGCATTTAAATACCTCACCGAGTCATTTTAGGATCTTTAATTATGTTATAGGCTTACTAATTGTACACATTGAGGGTTGAGTATGTGTGTCTCCTCTAAATGATGATTTTAACAGTGTATTTTAAAATCACACCTGTTTGCTTTAAGTTCACTTTAGGCAGACATTAGGCAGAAAAAAAATTATAATAATTTTTGTTTCAATTTAAAAAAACAATTTGGAAAGCTTTTTTAACTAAATATTTTGGGTAATATTTTGGGTTATATTTTGGATTTGGTGAGTGCATACTTTCACAGATTCATGTAAATAAAAGAGAATATTATATGTATATACGAAAACCAAACTCCCGAACGACTAATCGTCTCTCAACCCCAGTCCCCTTGCATCGGGACTGTGACTGTGTGATCATCGTTGGGTTTACATCACCATTCCCCTCGAAAGGGAACAAATGATACTTTTTTAACTAAATATTATGGGTATTATTTTGGGTTATATTTTGTGATTTGGTGAGTGAATACTTTCACAGATTCATGAAAATAAGAGAGAATATTATATGTATATACGAAAACCAAACTCCCGAACGACTAATCGTCTCTCCGCCCCAGTCCCCTTGCATCGGGACTGTGACTGTGTGATCATCGTTGGGTTTACATCACCATTTTCCTCGAAAGGGAACAAATACTACACATGATCTTAGCCAAAAGTCCGAGATCGAGAAGCAAAAGCATTTAGATACTTTTTAAGAAAAAGTCGCCCAGGAAAGAACCTGGGCACGAAAACCAAACTACTGAACGACTGACCCGCTTCCCACCCCAGTCCCCTCGCATCAGGACTGTGACTGTGTGATCATCGTCAGGTGTGCATCACCATTCCCCTCGAAAGGGAACAGGTACTACACATGATCTTAACCAAAAGGCCGAGAAGCGAAAGCATTTTGAGTATATGAAAGGCATCTTTTGATATGAACAATTTGAGCATTCATTTAGTGCACACTCTGGTACATATAATACGCAATAGTACAATAATGTGAGGTACAATCCCTTTAACTATTTACTTAAACAACAACAACATTATCCCCCCAAACATATGCAGATATGTCGTAGACATTTAACTCAATGATAATATTGATTTACTAAATCCATAACCCTCTTAATTAGACTATAAAACACATCAATTAACATTTAACCCTCCAAAATTACATCCCAATAGACTATATAAATATTCATGACATGGCTGGCAATGTAGCTATATGTACAGCTTACCACGGATAAGAATTCACGTTACAATAGGTAGGGCGATGCCATAGCGTCGTTCGATAAATGCATTGACCAATGAGTCGTTCAGTTGCCAGTCCTTCGTAAACAGGTTGACGATTCGCGACATGGACAAACCTCTAACTCTGTGCAATAAAAAATACAAACCATGTTGGCCACACACTGCTGAGAAGAAGTCTTGTATCTGCTTGTCATTTATGTTCAGGGGAGATTTTGAAGCGTGTCTTCTTAGAAATGGTCCAAAATAAGACGCACATTCTTCGGGCGGACGTCCAAAGGAGTCAAAGAATTCTGTTTGATCAACGCCAACGAAAATAGCCACCCAGTGACTTCCCGCTTCTCCTTTTATATCCGTGTTTGCTATAAGACACCATGGGGGTTTCATGTGTTGAGTGGGCAGGCAGTCCGATGGAAATACCCCTCGACATAAAGGGCGCAACATTGCGTCTGACTTGATGATCCTCATTAATTGTTTTGTATTCGTGGTGATTACAGAGAAGAGCGTTAAAAGTCTATGAATACGTTGCGAGTTTTATCCACTTCTACCACCGCGTCATATTCAGCGTATACACCACACTTACACTTCTGGTCAATGCGTGCTCAAATTGCATTTCATCTGATCTGATTGCCTTTTTCACTGAACATACTATATCATCCCAAATAAAGGGTCTGATAAGCCATGATGTAGCGGTCATCCGTAAAACTAGGGCTTAGCGGTTTTCATGGTAGCTGTTCACCGTCGACGTATAACGCTAAAAAGTTCAGATGATGATGATACAAATTAAATGGGTTTCTGTTGTTAGCACCATTAAAAGCTTCCGTGTCAACAATTCCCAACACCACTCGTTTCGGTAGATTACCCAAAAACAAACTTTCCCGTTTGAGGTTTAATTTCCTCCCGGGATGGAAAGCGTTGTGACTACTACTCTGTTGATAGGGTATTTAGCAGTGCCTTGCTCCAAAGCCTTTGCATGTGCTAAAGCCACTTCAGGGTGAACTTTAACATGACGTACGCAAAGCGAAGTATCCACAATGCGAACTTTAAAATATGCGTTTGCTTCACTGGACAAGAGACAAAAAGCATCTTTGTTTCGGTGTAACTTCAGTTTCATTTCAACACCACCTGATAACATCTTTTGCTGAACAAACATATCACAATGTAAGGGCCAACTAGATCGACGACCTTACTATTCTTGACAAATTCGCTTTCAGGCCTTCATTCACTACTTGTTGATCTCCGTTGGGATTACATGAATCCATTTTTCCAGCAGTATCTTTGTAGAACAGGCTTCCCGTGAGCTGAGATTCCTTGGCTTCCGGGCCATAATAGAGCAACGTTTCTATCATCGCTCGATAGGCGTAAGTATTCGTTGAAGGCGTTACCAGACGATCGTTTAACGTGACATCTACTTCGGAAAAGAGAGACTGTAATAACAAATTAATTGGACCAACGTTCGCGTCTTCGGGGAGATCATCGCCGTTACTTTGGCTCAACTTTGCTCTCACGTGAAGAATAGTTTGAGACAGATCGAGATAATCCTCGGTCGATCCCTGCACTGAAAATTGTATCGGAGATGTATCGGTGATATTAGTGAGAGGATGATATTTAATCCAATTTCCATTCACGATGCCGGTTTGTGTTGGGGGTACTGTGAAAAAAATCCAACTCTGATTTAAGGGCACTCCCATGAATGATTGTGAACAAGAGCCATGATGGTGATGATGATGATGATTACACGTCGAAAATATCCAGAGACCTTTTCACTCGCTTGGCTCGTTGTCTTCTGACGTTTCTTGGCTTTGCTTTTCTTTTTAGAGGTTTCCTTCTCGAAGTTGATTCTTCCAGTACCCTCGTGACCATCCGCTGTCCTGCTTGACCAAGTCGTCGCTTAGCAGAGGTTTGAATGTGTTCTCCTTGCAGCGCATCGTTCATAATTTCCGTTCCCGTATACAACGCCTGTTTGCCTAGGGTTTTAGCCCCTCTCTTTAAATATGGAAAGGCTGATCTGGCTAACCGCCCTAATTTACCTCCTAATCCGTGCCCTTTCTGATGGTGGTAGCCAGTGAACACTGGAAGTCCACGTCCTACTTGTCGAAGGTAGTAGTCTTCAAATAAATTCTTCATGTTCATACGTTTAGGATTAGGTGAAAAGAGAAGATTTACTCTGCTTGAAGTGAAGTTTCACGATCATACGCCCAAGTTGAAATGGAATCAATTGTCCGAGATCATCCCTTAAATCTATTTGGATGTTTTCTATCTTTTGGGATCTAACGGGAATGTAATGCGGATTGGTGTATGACACCGTGATGTGCTCCCCTGGGCGTTTATCTCCTATTTTAAAACACTGGGACGCCATTGTGTACATCTAAGACAACGTCACCGATGTTGAATCCCTCCGTACATATCTTGTTATGGTCCAAGAAGCCTAACATTTGGCTGAGACCTTGAAGAGCGAGGCTATAACCTATTTTTACTCTCACCGCAGTTTTGAAAGAATGCTGGTTGAGATGCATTTTCACATTGGCTGTCTCCGTTGGGGTTAATGTGTCGTTAAAGGCATCTATGACGTCCTGTAATGAGTCAAATTATCCATTAGGTATACAAATGTCTCTCTCGTTGAGGAGCATGCTACAATTTTTATCTGTCACATTGTGCCAATTGAAAGGATACTGAATTTCACAAAGCGCTACTTCCCAGTTACCTGATAATACAATAGGCTCTGCCAACTGCGTCGTGAAACTAGAAAGCGTGTTTTGTGGAAAATGTTCGTAGGAACTGTTGCTAGGCAACGTCACGTAAAAGTGCGATGCCATCATATTTTGTCCACGTCCTTCACCCAACTGTTAAACTTTGCTGGGTATCCTGCCATTTAACGAAATATTCAGTGCAGCCTCCTCTCTTTCGCTTCTTCAAAACTTTATCGACTGTAAATAGGGCGCTCTCATCGACGTGAACACTTTGTAGTTCATGTTCATAAAAGTTACCCTCAATAGCCTCACCATCCCAGTCTTGGAGTTGTATACGGGAATAGGTTTGGGTTTCCGCTTCACTACCGTGAATACTTCTTCACTCCAATTAGGTAAATAACCCTTTTCAAATTTGAGTTTTGATTTTGCAATTCTAACTCTTTCCTCTAAGTTAAATTTAAAATTGTCATTCGGTTTCCGTGCTATTGAAGGATATAGCGTCTGCCACACCGTTCCTTCATTTCCCTTTGAAACGTCTAGGGTCGCATTTTAATGGATCTGTGATAAGCACGATTGTAACCGTCTAAGAGTTTGGGTAAAACGTCGATGTATTTCAGAGAATTGCGATGGGTAAAGTCTTTCCACATCCTCGATTTCAAAGTGCGGTTGAATCTTTCTACGACAGTAGCTTTAGTTTCATTATTGGTCGTGAAAGAATGAATGATTTTATATTTTAAAAATCTTTGAACGTTATTATTGAAAAATTCCCCACCTCTGTCAGTTTGACTTTGTAATGGCGTCCTGCCCGAGGAAAACATGGTTTTTATGGCGTTCAATACGGTAGGACCAGATTTATTTTTGATTGATACTACCCACGCAAGCTTCGATAAAACATCGATGAACGTAAACAAAAATTTAAACCCGCGATTGTACCGCGAAAGAGAACTTAAATCAACCAAATCCATCTCCCACTGGTGATTCATTGCACTAACCAAAACTCTGTTTCTAGGGAAACGTCTTCTTGAGCTTTTATGTAACGTATACGTATTTTGATTTTTCATCCAGTCAAGGATTGCCTTTTGGGTAAGCTGATGCACCCCTTCTTTTTTGACTTCTGAGTAAAGTTTGTTAACCCCTCCATAACTCGCAGGGTGTCGGGGTCGTAATAAATCTTGTGCAAGTAGTCCTCGTGGTTTGCACCCATGGTGGGGGGAGGGACGATGTTCTTTGTTATGAGAGGAGCGGACAGTGAATGACAAACTCTCGTCGATATCATTATCTTAAATGGCTAAACTATATATAAATATATAGTACTATATCATTTGTAGGGGGTATTGGACGGGTTGGTTTGGGAAATAAAAGGGAATAGGGAACATGTAAGGTAGGGATGGAATAGTATAGCTTAATATTCCTGGCAAAGAAAAATAAAAGAACGGAGACTAAATAAAAGAACGGAGACTTGTAAGACAGAAACGACAAACGAACAAAATTGTCGTATATAAATTGGAATTGAGATTTAAAATTTAAAAAACAAAGTGCTTTACATGATATTTGTTTAGCTTTTACTTATCATTTACATTAATGTTAACTTACATCTTAATTATTTATTGTTTATATTACACATTATTAATTATTCTTCACATTAATCTTCTTAACAAGTCAACATATCTGTGTAATGCCCAATGCACATAATGATAAATTTTCCACAATTCCTTTGGTGGAATATTTAACTTCAACGCACGACATTTAACCAGATATTTGGTCGTTAAAATGACTTCATTGTCCAAGTTTCTTACAGCATCATCCAGGAACATATCGAGGCGTTCATCGTTCGTGGCCATGAGACACCAGTCGTGCTCAATTTGACTCGGATGGTCCACACTACAACCGTAACACAAATCATCACATTTTTGTTTTATAGTGTGCCAAGCGCTTGGCAAATGCCTTTCTTTGCTAAACGTTGCAATGTCTTTTCATGTTCGGTTGCCGTTGTCTGGACCTCATCTACGACGATGTCTTGATCGAACAGCCTTTTTGGATGGTTTTCGATTTCGCCTCGTGAATGCCTATAAACTTGGGGTGCCTCTATATCCGGTTGTCGTGCATTGACGATCGGGGTCTCCAGTTCTGCCTTCTCATCAGAATCCAGTACCCAAATTACTTCAGTTTCATCCTGAAACAACATATGAATACTAAATTCTGCTACAATCAGCAAATAATTGCTGCAAGCTTTTCGTCAATGTCAGGCACGATACTCTCCAACCACATCCACTGCCACCCCGTTATATTTATACCTTTCTTTGTTGGATAACACTTACCAAACTCTCTGTATCGTATGTGCTCACGTAGACTGATTAATGTCTTCCCGTCCAATGAGATAAGCCTATCATTTTGAAAGGTTTTTCAAGCGTGTTAGTTTCATTCTCAGGTTGTAAATGATGTTTGTCATATATTGAACGTGAAGGCAAATGGTTCTTCTCAGCTTCCTTCAACACATTACTAATATGCGTCATTACAAATTTTAATTCACCCCACTGTTTGACGGATAAAGTAAGCCCTGATTTTCCTGGCAGTAACGCATCATACCCATCCTTAACGTTGGTAGAGGTGACTGCGGCCACTGCCTAATCGGGCTCGGCCATTGGAGGCGGGTTTCCTCGACGTTTAAAACCAAAGGCACTGCGTGTTGACGGCGCAGTCTCTTCAAGCCTTGACGCACAGAGTCATCGGTAAGCAGCGTCGAAGTTGCGATTGGAGAAGCCATGATGTAAACGACGTCCAGATCAAAGAATCCGTAACAACCGTAAAAAATGACTAATTCCGAACTTTTCAGATAGTTGAACAGCAAAAATATTCTATGTCCGAACTTTTCAGATAGTTGAAGCTGGAAAAATAAGTCCAAAGATTTGAGATTGGTTGAGAAACAACGTTGAGGAACGATGTGAACTGTGAGATGCTTCAATGCAGAGTGATCTTATATAGGGTTTTACAACACACCAATATCTCTGTTTTTAATCTTAGAACAATGAAACGACTGTTAGCCTTTTCCATCAAAAACATAAGGTTAAACATAGGGGTACCCTGATGCGTCCTTAATCATTCCTTTCAGAATTAATCTACTTCCGTTTGTCTCCATAAGGAACAAATAAACCCGTAAAGTGAACATAACCTCATCCCATCTTCAAAGTTATTATTGGTTATTAACAATAATCCGTCGCAATATTTTCTAAAGATATCTCTACTTCCGCTTCGTCATCATTCTCATCATCTTCCATAAGAGCACTTTACTTAAGCTCCTCATTAAGATGCCTATTCAACCATTGACACATCCCGCTGTTGATGCCAATCATGTCAGCCTAAATAAGTCAGAACTTGTGCCAACGTGCCATGTTTCTATCTCAAAACTTTGGGAAAAGAGGGCGCGCTTAGGCCTAAAACTTTGTCAATAGAGAGCGTTCTATATGACATCATTCAATTTATTTTTATAAAAAAGAAAAACAATAATTATAATAAAATACTAATAAAAAAATAAAATATAAAAATTCATATAAAAAATCATAGCAAATTCATATCAAAATTCATATCAAAAATTCATATGTAAATTCATATCAAAATTTATATCAAAATTAATAAAAAAATTAATAAAAATATTAATAAAAATGTTAATTAAAATATTAATCCCTAAACACAATAGCCCTTATTTGCATAACAAAGCAAGTGCCCTAGACCAACTTGAATAGACGGTCTAGAATTTTGACAATTGGGTTCAGTTTTTCGTCCTTCCAATTGTTTTGTCTGAAGTTCTCACTTTGGTCTGAACTATTCTTTCAACAGTACCGTTTCAGTCGATATAACGATAATATAAAGTTATAAACATACACATGATTTAACAAGCATGCTAGCAGGTTAACTCGTTAGGTAGCGTGTGTGGCAAGGGGAGGGGGTGGTAGCGATGACAGAAAGCAAAATGATAGGATAATATTTAACTTGAGACGCAATTGGCTGGTAATAATTTCAATTAAGTCAATTTGTCAATTAAGGATTAACGGAAACCGCAAACTGGTTTAACTCAGCCTTTAAGTGCATTCTGTAATTTTGGTCCAATATTTTTTTGTCCACATAATTTGACTGGAGATCCATCCCCCTACCCCCTCCCGTTGGTTACGCCATGCAAACTACCTAATAACTTTTTTGAAACACAGCTACCACAGTTTCGTGCATCTCTATATGCAATGTCATGCAGTACGATAACTGAATAGTAAATTACTACTACTACTTCCCCACCTAACATACTTAGTATGGGCATGAAGATGTACATCTAAGTTTCAAGGCAAGTTTCCAGTAAAACGAAGATATAAATAAAGATAATGAAGTTATGAAAATTACTTCACGATAGCATATGTCGAAAGGCATGCACCACATTTACGCTTAGAAAGTTGTTCATGAAAAAATTGAATACCACTTCAGCTGCAATCACTATTGCAAGGGATCTAACAAGTTCAAAAACTCAGCAGGGGCTCAATTAAGTATACTTCTAGAGGGGTTTCAAAGCCCCCTCATCTCCAGAATAAAACCAAGGGTGCTCAGTCTCCACGACCATACACTGACAGACAGATAATCAAACAGATCAATTCAGTGTACACAGCACATGCGTATAGAACATGTACGATAGGTACAACCTAAACAGTTGATAAATATTAAACGTAGTTACAAACGTTACAAATAGAGCACCATTCTGAATCTAAGCAACCTTCAATTTACCGTCTTTTCTTATAGAGGACTAGGTCAACCACTCCCTAAGTCCGTACCCTCCCCAAAGACGACAAATGACATCTCAGCTTCCCATTCACTCATAAAGTAGTGGGTGAGGGTGCCTGTGTGACAGTAATGAGTGTCCGTGCGTCCTACGAACACTCATTACTAGGATATAATGTCCGGTTTGCGTGCATAGTATCTTACGACTTACTTAGCGTTAGATTTGCAGTGTGTAACGTTCGTGCTACAACTTAGTACACCTTACAAATTCAATTCAAGTCACTGCTACTGTAGGTGCTAACGTTAGTTAGACTGGTTGTTCCTTATTCAGGCCTACCCACAGGGTTAATTTCTAGGCCTTCACATATATTTTATTGTCTGTCCCACAGGGAGCTAATACAGACAAGTTATCATTACCATTGCATATTATCATATGTTAATAAGTATTAGTAATACTATTACTGTGCAATAGTTGCCCACAGGGTCTATGTGCAGGGAATACATTCTCCGCCCACAGGGTTTTTTGGAGAAATATTACTACGCCTCTTAAGGCTAAAGTAGTATGGAGTCAAAATCTGAGCATTTTCCGATGACACATGGTTCTTCCCTTGACAATGATTTAGCTTCTCCATCTGGGGAAGGTACTAGCGGTACTAGTAGGCCTACGCCTGATAATAACCAGCTCAAAGACATGGTTATGCAGATGCAGAATCAAATGCAAACTTTGATCCAAAAAATGAATCGTAATCCCTCCGTTCATGTAATGTCTCGGTAGAATCTTAATCAAACTTCATCCTAGGGATTCGTTCAATTTGGCGATTCTAACGGGATCTTCTTCAGAGGCTGAATGACAAGTTACAGTAACAGAAGGGACAAATACACACACAGAATACAGACAGATTATTGAGCAGGGTCAACACAAAAGAGAAAGATGTAAGAGGATTAGTAGACAAGGGATGGAGAGAAGAACGAAACCAACAAGGGGATTAGGAGAGGTAGGAGATAAAGTGTAGGTGGACAAAGAGAGGATTAAGGGAAGAGGGTAGGGAGTAAACTAGAGAAGGACAAAGACAGAAAGGCGTGGAGAGAAAAAGGGGAAGAGAGCTACGAGAAGAGGGGCGACAGAGGGGAAAACGGGGGGGGGTAGAAAAAAGGTTAGTCATGTCCTTCCTGAATGTTGAACCATGAGGTTGAATGGTGCGAAGGCGTTACATCCACAGTCTCTCTCTCTCTCTCTGCTGATTCGTACTAGGTCAGGACGGCTACCTAAAGATTAAATCCCCTGTAGGGACATGTAATTAAAGGTATGGTTGGGAAGATTAAAGTGTTCTCCAACCGGGGTCTCAGTCTTCATGGTGTTGATTGTGGATCTGTGACCATAAAACCGCTTCTTTAGGATGGTTTTAGTTTCACCAACATACTGGATGCCGGAAAATCCGCAAGAGAGCAGTTATATGACAGAGGTGCAAGTGATGTGGTCCTATGTCTTGTGTGTGAGTTGGGTGCTGTGTCTGGTGATGGATTGGATTCAATACTGTAGTGGCTGCAGACGATGAAACTCGAAGTACGATCACATTTGAAAGTACCATGCTGAATGGGTGCAGCTGGTTAAGAAGTTAGAGGTGGAACAGCAGCATGCACAAGAAGGTCCCGTAGGTTGCGTAGACGTTTGTAGGAGACGGTGGGTTTTTCAATGACGGCTCGTTGGAGTCGATCTGAAGTGAGGAGATTTGTGTGGTTGTTAGTGGTGATTTGCTGAAGAGGAGGGAGAATTGGGTTGAAAGTTACAATCAGAGGGAGCTTGTCGTTTCAGTCTCTTCTCTTTTTGACCTTCACTGCCAATGTAGATGATCTGGATTGGGAGCGGACTCTCTGAACGGCTTCACGCACTCTTCGGGCACTATGGCCCCTGGCAGTAAGGTGTTTTTCTAAAACATATGTATAACGAAAGAAAGAGGAATTGTTAGAGCTAATGCGACGTAGACGAAGAGCTTGACTGTAGGCAATTCCAGACTTGCAGTGACGGGGATGGCAGCTAGAAGAATGGAGATACTGGTGTGTGTCTGTGGGCTTGGTGTATACGTCAGTAGAGAGAGACTTAATCGTGTTCCTTGCAAACAGTCACATGAGGGAAGTTAACCTGTTGGCGAGAGTAACCAGAGGTGAATTTAATGGTGCTGTGGAAGCATGGGTGTCAATCCAGAGGGGGGGGGGAGGGGCGGGGGGACACGTCCCCCCACATTTCGATGGGTGGGGGAC
>JAIPMN010147034.1:0-12017 GCA_020650975.1 Apostichopus californicus
CCACCCTTTGGCCCCTCCCAGTATAGACATCTGCAAAAGTTTGTGCCCCTCCTCCATTAACTTTGATTTTGAAACAGAGAGTAGAGTTATTTGGTTTCAGGTAAGGTCAAATCGATACAAGCATAAATTTAACTTAAATTCCATGACCATTGGAATGGGGACAAACATCATTCGGCTTTTTCTCATTCTAGCCAACAAAAGTCTTTGCTCTATTTCACTGTTTAATTTTCCGAGTCAGTTTTTCATTACTGATGTAAACACTCATATCCAACAAAACTTTACACTGTAGCATAAATTTGTTTTTTCTACGGGAACATCCTCTTTCTTGAATGTTCAGATATGGCAACTCTACATAAACCCCCCCCCCCTTCACACCCTCCTTCCCTCTCTCGGATAATGGGTTTGGAGAACCCATTTAGTACTTTGGACATACCTTGCATTTTACTCATTGCTACATGGCTACAAGTTTTTCAATTGAAATAACATCATGCTGAAGAAAATATACATTCCTACATCATTTTACCTTTATGTCAAAGACAGTCACCAATTTCAGATCCAGTCTATCTAGTAAAGCCTTCCCAACACTTTCACAGTCAAATGTGACCTTTTCAAAGAAGGAAAGGAAGAAAAAAAAAAACATGAAAAAAGAATGTGAAAAAAGAATGAATAAAATGTCAATCTGTATTGTGAAGCTAGCCATGCATTGCCCTGACTGAAGATGATCCGACTGAACTAGGCCGTGTGACCTAAATTTTGGTAGTCCGCAAGACCTGCAGTCTTACCCTCACACACAGAATAACCAGAGAGCAAAACTAGCAACCATCTTCATTTATCAACTGGTGCTTGTTTAGGTCAATGCAAAATTATTTCCATGTGATTGTCAAGGCACATTCACTTTGAGCATTACAGGGAATCATTTAGAGCTTACATTTTACATAGTAATTTTCACATAGATAACTTTTTAGTATAAAATACTGAAAACCTTATGGTTTTCTGTACAAAAAACAAAACAGTTTTATATGTCTTTGGATTTTTAGCCATTGGAAATATATTTGAATAGCAATTTGCCGCAATGCTAAAAAATTTCTCAGTCAGGTGTAGGTTGTGAAAAATTTATTCACAGATTTGAAGGTCGCTTATGGAGAACAGTTATCGGTTATTTTTTACGTTGTTTAAGTACAAGCTAGCTTTGATGCATCCTAACCATGGATTCTGATGGATGGGTGAGGGACTAGTGGGTCATAGTTCAAGCCTGGGTTGTGGACCTAACAGTTTATAGGCTGTTGGACTAGATGCTTATAATGAGGTTCAACAACAGGAATAGTGACTTTCTCCAGTGAAATCTGAACAGAAGGAAACTACTAGATTTTGCCTCCTGGTAGAACTGTGACATCACACATTATAAAAAGGCCAGCCCCCTGTAGGATGTGACTTTTACCAATGTAAGAATCCCCCTATCGCCTTAGAATGATCTATCCTTTAATAATTTATACTTGCTTGCGCTAAGAATTCAAAATGCATTTTATCATTAGAAAAATGTTTGTTTCGAGGCTCATTCAGAACGGTGGAATTTTCTCCGCTATTAAGGGCACAATCTTACAATTGATGAGAAAAGTTAACATACCATCACAACTTTTCGATTCTTTAAGAAATCGCACAACTTGGTCCATCTAGCATCATACTGGTGATTGACCTGACCTCCTATCGGAGGAATCGGAAGCAAAAATCCGGTACTAGACCAATTCAAAACTACCAAAATATCTTGGCTGTGCATGACAGATATGATTGGATTAACTTCCTCCAGCATCTGAGCGATGAGCATGGTTAACCTTTTTTCATTCCCTATCACCTCTACCTTCACGTCTACTTTAGTCTCTGTTGCCATGGAAACTGCTGCATCTGCTTTCTTCTTCTTCTTCTTGGACCTTTTTCTTGCCGTCTTGGTTTTGGTGGGATCTGATGATATCGATTTCAAAGAAGAAGATGAAGACAGTGCACCCTCCTCTGAGGTAGGTGGTACCTCTCTCTCACTATCTGGAATGGAAGGAAGGGCACCCTGAACTGGTGATATCGATGATGTAGGGCCTTTTCCTGTTAACGGTAATGGCATGGGGACTGTCTGATCACTTCCTTTCGACTGCACCGTAGGGCTCTCTTTGGGTGGAGGTGGTCCTTTGATATTTGCTTTAGCAACCTGTGATACCCCTCTGTTGACATCAGATATGGCTGCCGTCGGGGTACCTTTACATTGGAAACAAAATTAAGATGCAGATAGTTTTTTCCCACTCTACAAAATATGTCTGCAAATGCAGTTTATTAATGCAATATGATGGGTTTTCTTCAACTATGGAACTGTGTCAAACAGTGGGGCACTGAGAAGGCTGCAGCATTATGTTATGTTAATTGAAAAACTTTTAGCCATGATGTTGGTCCATTGCAGGACATAATCTTTTGTGCAGTTTCACACAAGAAGTACTTTCGGTCAGCAAAGATCATCTCTATAGTTGAATTAAAAAAGAATAATAAAAGAAAGGACAATGTCAGCAAGGAAGGCATAGCTTTCCATACATGTTCTTTCTATTAAATGAACTTCCACAGCCCACTTTTTGAATGGTGTCTCTATACAATGCAAGAGTATATTGGGTAACTTGTGTTGGATCAAATTTCTTTGCTTGTAGAAGAATCAATCATATTTTGTATTTGAATTAGCTCCTGTTGAGACTATCACAATGTACAGAACAGGACTAATTTAAGATACTGTACATAAAGACATCAAGAAAAACTTGTTGGAATGGAATTGTGCGCAGTTTCATATGGCACTTATAGCAAGCACCCTCACCTTTTGACCCTGTGTGACTATCACTGGATGGACTAAGCAAGGTTACATCCAAATTTTCACCAAGATGAATCCTGCTGAAATTCTCAAGCAACTTCTCAAATTCAGATGTCTCTATTTTCTGGTCGTCTGTTAGTGACCCTCTCTGGGCTAATTCCACAATTAGCTTCGTGAAACCAAAAGCTTTGTTAAAATGACTCTTGCCACCACTCAGGTATATGAAAAATGTCAGCTGACATTGGAGACAGAAATCTTCTTGATGGTCTTCACAGAGCTGGAACAAATTCTCAAAGCACGGCATGTCCTTTCCAGGGTGAACAAGTTCCTCTAGTGAGGATGTGTCCACATTCATGACAAACACTGATGGGAAATTTTTCAAATATGTCTCAAAGTCATCATTGAATACTTTCTTTTCTGCTGACGATCCGATGCCATAACCCTGCTCATGCAAAGTATTTACTGGACAATTGCCATTATATTTAACATTAATCCTGACCAACAAGCACAATTTGAGGAAAGCCCGATCTTTAGGTGTGTTTTGGGAAATAAATTCCTGGGTACAGATAAGGTGTTGAGTCTCCAATGTTGGCAGGTCCCTAAAGTTTGCTATCCAAGATCTAGTCTCTTTAAATGGGAAACCACTTTCCTCCAGGTCTCTCCACAACATGGGGTGGTCTCTTTGTTGAAGAATGGATTCCATTACTCTCAATGTCTTGACAATTGTAGATTTTCTCTCTTCCAGAATTTCTTGAGAGGAAAACAAAATTTTACATATTTGTGGCAATTACTGGCAAATGCTGTAAACTTAACAAGTGGAAGAAACAGTTGGTAATTCACATCTTACTTAGAACTTGGTCTTCCATAAACAACACAAGAAAAAACTTGAAATTTTTTATATCATGCCAAAAAAACTGTAAAAGAAAACCAACGTAAAGAGGCAAAGTTCTTTATAGAAAGGAGAGCAAAAACAAGTCACTTATCAGATGATCAGGCTTGCGAGAAACCTTGAAAAACAATTTCACAATATTTCACAGGATAAGTAACCTGTCAGTTTTCAAAGATGTGTTTACAATTTCTTCATCTGTGTGGCAGGAAGCATATAAACATATGCTGCTTGCTGTGATGCCGGTGACATGCATGTTTGCAGACCATTACTTCACAAAGATGATCATACATGATTAGTTTAGTTTAGTTGAAAAAAGGATCAGGAGGGACACTTAAGTCCCCATCAAGGACCCTATAGAGAGATGAAAAAAAACCGAAGACAAAACACTCAGACCCAATTACAATGCTTAAAGTGCTTGTCCAAAGCATTCTTAAACCCATTGACACTACTTGCAAGTACAACTTTCTCAGGCAAACCATTCCACTCATTCACAACCCTATTAGAAAAAAAGTTATGCCGAATATTAATCCTACTATGTGACTTCTGGAGTTTAAGACAATGACCTCTGGTACACCTACTGTTAGCAAACATGAAAAAGTCGGTAAAGGATAAATTGTCAAAACCATACACAATCTTGAAAACCTGAATCAAGTCACCACGTAACCTCCTAAGCTCCAGTGTGGTGAGATTCAACAGTTGTAACCGCCTATAATAAGGTACACTCTTTAAGGAACTAATCATCCTAGTAGCCGGCCCTCCTCTGGACCTTTTCAAGTACTTCCTTATCCTTAGCAAAATATGGGTTCCAAGCCTGCACAGCATACTCCAGATGAGGCCTAACCAACTGCTTATAAAGCCTAACTACGATGTCCTCTTTCAGAAAACTGAAGTTCCTCTTGATCATACCTAAAACCCTATTACCTCTTTTAGCAGCTTCAAGACAATGTTTAGAAGGTTGCAGAGATGAGTCAATGTAGATACCTAGGTCTCTTTCAACAGAGACCTCCTGTAACTCCACACCATTAAGATTGTATGTAAACTTTTGGTTACTACTACCAATGTGCATTACCTTGCATTTATCAATATAAAAAAGCATTTGCCACCCCTGAGACCAGGAAAGAACCTTATCCAAATCCGTTTGATTAGGGTAAGCTAGCATGATTTTAAGCAGCTTATGTGGTCCTATGTATTAAGCAACTTACAATGCATGATATCCCCAAGCTACTTTTCCTGTTAAGGTCTGACCCATATCTAACCAGTAATGTTGTAGGTACTATTGTTTTTGAGTGTATTTCAGGGCTATGTTAGATGAGTCAGTCAATGAAATCTCTCTTTAATGTCATTGCTTTACACTTTTTCTAACTACAGTGTTGTTGCTACAGGCTATCTTTTGACAAACTATCTTTGCTATGCAGACATCTATTCAAGATTTCTTCAGATAATGTCTGGCATTGAATTTTGCTTTCTCATTGCAACAAGTTTCATAGATTCTTTTGAATCTTCAGCGTGACAAACTGTAACGAAAAACTGTAAACTCAAAATGACTTAACTCAATATACCTTAATAAAAATAAGTAATTCATCCAAATGAAAGTTTACCTATTTGGACTTCATTGTTGCTCTTTGCATCACTTTGACTTCCAACATCAGAGTCCATCGATGATGTAGGGCCTTTCTCTGGTAATGATAATGGCATGGGGACTGTCTGATCACTTCCTTTTGACTGCACCGTAGGGCTCTCTTTGGGTGGAGATGGTCCTTTGATATTTGCTTTAGCACCCTGTGATACCCCTCTGTTGACATCAGATATGGCTGCCATCGGGGTACCTTTACATTGGAAACAAAATTAAGATGCAGGTAGTTTTTCCCTCTACAAAATATGTCGGCTAATGCATGTAAGTACTAATACTTAATGCAATATGATGGGTTTTCTTCAACTCTGGTACTGTGTCAAACAGTAGGGCACTGAAAGGGCTGCAACATTATGTTACTTTAATTGAAAAAACTTTTAGCCATGATTTTGGTCCAGTGCATGACATAATTATTTAGTGCAGTTGCACACAAGAAGTACTTCCGGTCAGCTAAGATCATTTCCATAGTTTGATATTGACTGATCTGCCTTACTGCAGAGGAAGTTACAGCTTTCCTCTTTTGACACAATGCTTTAACTAAGAACAATAAGAAGCATATTTGGCATTGACAGCATCAAAACCTGAAAAATATATGTACTCTTATAACTAATGCATGATAGGCTTATCATGAAACAGTTACAAGCAAAGTGGAGGATGCATGAAAATCCAGGCAGCTAGCATTGATGTACATAGTAAAAGTATTTCAAGGAATGGCAGTAAAGACAAATTATTTCATTTCCTAAACTTTGTCACTATAGTGGAATGAATTAAACATTAATTATCAATGTTGGTTTTAATAGACTATTTGATATGTTTTCTTAATGAAAGTGCAAGAATCATAGGGACTTTGGAGTAACCAAAAAAAAAACAAATTAAGAAAAAAACCCCATTGGAAACATATTCATGTGAGGATCTTGGATAAATACAAGACTATAGGAATCCTTCTCTTATCCAATACATTACAAGGCAGCTGTGTATTTGTTTCACTCATTCCTGAGAAGCCCCTTTAAATCTTCAATTGCAGGATGAGAATGTACCTTAGCATCTGATTACTCTGGGAGGTGGAGGCACTCCCACTCATCATCACTGCAGTGTAGCCATGGAAACAAACCAGTGAAGAACAGTTCTAAATCCCATTTCACAAGACAATAACAAACTAATGGAAGATTCGTTGCAACACTTCACATCAGCAAAAGGGTTATGTAGCTGAAGAGAATCTGGTTACTGCTTATGAAGAGGGAACCACTTCGCCACATCTTCACCTTGTAACTATATCCTAATTATATAAAGCCTCCAAAGATGACTAGAATGCCCTCACTAAAGAACTGATTTTAAGCTTTAAAAAGTTAACTTTCAACTTTATTGGAAGTTATATTTAGCATAATAGCATAAGTTTCATTGTTTGTATACAAGGATCTAAATGCCAGGCACCTTTGAAACTCATGCATGCTTAATACAAAATTGTCATTGCACTTAAAATTTTAGCCTTTGAAATTTCAATCAGGAAATTCGACTTCCATCATTATAAGGCTTTTACCTCACTTCTATTAAATGTTTCAAATGATTTTTAATCGTATGTTTCAGCAAATTTTCTAATATTCATGAAATTTATTCTGGTACATCAACAAACCTAAATCTAACAACTTTGGAGAAGAGTGGGCTCTCAAAAATTCTTAAAGTTGAATTAAAAAAGAATAATAAAAGAAACAACAATGTCAGTAGGTAGCATTCCATACATGTTCTTTCAACTAAATGAACTTCTACAAGCTCACTAATGGAAGGTTTCTCTGTACAATGCAAGAGTATATTGGGTAACTTGTGTTGGATCAAATTTCTTTGCTTGTAGAAGAATCAATCATATTTTGTATTTGAATTAGCTCCTGTTGAGACTATCACAATGTACAGAACAGGACTAATTTAACATACTGTACATAAAGACAACCCGTAAAACTTGTTGGAATGGAATTGTGTGCAGTTTCAAATGGCACTTATAGCAAGCACCCTCACCTTTTGACCCTGTGTGACTATTACCGGATGGACTAAGCAACGTTATAATCAAATTTTCAGCAAGATGAATCCTGCTGCAATTCTCAAGCAACTTCTCAAATTCAGATGTCTCTATTTTCTGGTCGTCTGTTGGTGACCCTCTCTGGGCTAATTCCACAATAAGCTTCGTAAAACCGAAAGCTCTGTTAAAATGACTCTTGCCACCACTCAGGTATATGAAAAATGTCAGCTGACATTGGAGACAGAAATCTTCTTGATGGTCTTCACAGAGTTGGAATAAATTCTCAAAGCAGGGCATGTCCTTTCCAGGGTGAACAACTGTCTCTAGTGAGGATGTGTCCCCATTCATGACAAACACTGATGGGAAATTTGTCAAATATGTCTCGAAGTCAACATTGAGTACTTTCTTTTCTGCTGACGATCCGATGCCATAACCCTGCTCATGCAAAGTATTTACTGGACAATTGCCATTATATTTAACATTAATCCTGACCAACAAGCACAATTTGAGGAAAGCCCGATCTTTAGGTGTGTTTTGGGAAATAAATTCCTGGGTGAAGATAAGGTGTTGAGTCTCCAATGTTGGCAGGTCCCTAAAGTTTGCTATCCAAGATCTGGTCTCTTTAAAGGTGAAACCACTTTCCTCCAGGTCTCTCCACAACATGGGGTGGTCTCTTTGTTGAAGAATGGATTCCATTACTCTCAATATCTTGACAACTGTAGATTTTCTGTCTTCCAGAATTTCTTGAGAAGAAAACAAATTTTTACATATTTGTGGCAATCACGGGCAAATGCTGTAAACTTAACAAGTTGAAGAAACAGTTGGTAATTCACACCTTACTTAGAACTTGGTCTTCCATAAACAACACAGAAAAAAATCTTGAAATTTAACTCAATATACTTTAATAAAAATAAGAAATTCATCCAAATGAAAGTTTACCTATTTGGACTTCATTGTTGCCCTTTGCATCACTTTGACTTCCAACATCAGAGTCCATCGATGATGTAGGGCCCTTTTCTGGTAACGATAATGGCATGGGGACTGTCTGATCACTTCTTTTTGACTGCACCGTAGGGCACTCTTTGGGTGGAGATGGTCCTTTGATATTTGCTTTAGCACCCTGTGATACCCCTCTGTTGACATCAGATATGGCTGCTGTCGGGGTACCTTTACATTGGAAACAAATTAAGATGCAGGTAGTTTTTCCCTCTACAAAATATGTCTGTAAATGCAAATTAAGTACTACTACTTAATGCAATATGATGGGTTTGCTTCAACTATGGAACTGTGTCAAACAGTCGGGCACTGAGAGGGCTGCAGCATGATGTTATTTTATTGAAAAACTTTTAGCCATGATTTTGGTCCAGTGCAGGACATAATTATTTAGTGCAGTTTTACACAAGAAGTACTTCCGGTCAGCTAAGATCATCTCTATAGTTTAATATTGACTGAGCTACCTTACTGCAGAGGAAGTTACAGCTTTCTTCTTTTGACACAATGCTTAAACTTAGAACAATAAGAAGCATGTTTTACATTGACAGTATCAAAACCTGAAAAGTATATGTATTCCTATAACTAATGCATGATAGGCTTATGATGAAACAGTTACAAGCAAAGTGATCGGAGGATGCATGAAAATCCAGGCAGCTAGCATTGATGTGCATAGTAAAAGTATTTCAAGGAATGGCAGTAGAGATAAATGATTTCATTTCCTAAACTTTGTCACTATAGTGGAATGAATTAAACATTAATTATCAATACTGTTTTCTAGTTGTATTTTATATGATTTCTTAATGAAAGTGGAAGAATGCAATTTCAAAGGGACTTGGAGTAACAATAAAAAATAAATTAAGAAAAAAACCCATTGGAAACATGATATTCATGTGATGATCTTGGATAAATACTAGACTATATGAATCCTTATCTGTTCCAATACATAACAAGGCAGTTATGTAATTGTTTCACTCATTCCTGATAAGCCCCTTTAAATCTCCAATTCCAGGACGAGAATGTACCTTAGCATCTGATTACTCGGGGAGGTGAAGGCACTCCCACTCATCATCACTGTAGTGCAGCCAAGCAAAAAAACCAGTTAAGAACAGTTCTAACCAAACTTCATTTCACAAGACAACGACAAACTAATGGAAGATTCATTGCAACATTTCACATCAGCAAAACGGTTATGTAGCTGAAGAGAATCTGTTTACTGCTTATGAAGAGGGAACCACTTTGCCACATCTTCACCTTGTAACTACATCCTAATTATATAAAGCTTCCAAAAGATGACTAGAATGCTCTCACTAAAGAACTGATTTTAGGTTTTACAAAGTCAACTTACAACATTTTGTGTAAGTTATATTTAGCATAATAGCATAAGTTTCATTGTTTGTATACCAGGAATAAATATTTATCTAAATGCCAGGCACCTTTGAAACACATGCATCAAACAAAATTGTCATTGCACTTAAATTTTAGCCTTTGAATCAATCAGGAAATTGGAATTCTATCATTAAGGTTTTTACCTCACTTCTATTAAAAGTTTCAAATGATTTTAATAGTCTGTTTCAGGAAAGTTTCTAATATTCATATAACACATTCTGGTACATCAACAAACCTAAATCTAACAACTTTGGAGAAGAGTGGGCTCTCAATATTCTTAAAGTTGAATTAAAAAAAAAAGAATAAAAGAAATGACAATGTCAGCAAGAATGGTGTAGTATTCCATACATGTTCTTTCAACTAAATGAACTTCCATGAGCCCCCTTTTTGAATGGTAGGTTTCTCTGTACAATGCAAGAGTATATTGGGTAACTTGTGTTAGATCAAATTTCTTTGCTTGTAGAAGAATCAATCATATTTTGTATTTGAGTTAACTCCTGTTGAGACTATCACAATGTACAGCACAGGACTAATTTAACAAACTGTACATAAAGACATCAAGAAAAAGTTGTTGGAATGGAATTGTGTGCAGTTTCAAATGGCACTTAAAGCATGCACCCTCACCTTTTGACCATGTGTGACTATCACTGGATGGACTAAGCAAGGTTATGTCCAAATTTTCACCAAGATGAATCCTGCTGCAATTCTCAAGCAACTTCTCAAATTCAGATGTCTCTATTTTCCGGTCGTCTTTTAGTGACCCTCTCTGGGCTAATTCCACAATCAGCTTCGTAAAACCAAAAGCTTTGTTAAAATGACTCTTGCCACCACTCAGGTATATGAAAAATGTCAGCTGACATTGGAGACAGAAATCTTCTTGATGGTCTTCACAGAGTTGGAATAAATTCTCAAAGCACGGCATGTCCTTTCCAGGGTGAACAACTGTCTCTAGTGAGGATGTGTCCCCATTCATGACAAACACTGATGGGTAATTTTTCAAATATGGCTCAAAGGCAACATAGAATACTTTCTTTTCTCGCGATGATCCAATGATATAACCCTGCTCATGCAAAGTATTTACTGGACATTTGCCATTATATTTAACATTAATCCTGACCAAAAAGCACAATTTGAGGAAAGCCCGATCTTTAGGTGTGTTCTGTGATATAAATTCCTGGGTACAGATAAGGTGTTGAGTCTCCAATGTTGGCAGGTCCCTAAAGTTTGCTATCCAAGATCTAGTCTCTTTAAATGGGAAACCACTTTCCTCCAGGTCTCTCCACAACATGGGGTGGTCTCTTTGTTGAAGAATGGATTCAATTGCTCTCAATGTCTTGACAATTGTAGATTTTCTCTCTTCCAGAATTTCTTGAGAAGAAAACAAAATTTAACATATTTGTGGCAATTACTGGCAAATGCTGTAAACTTAACAAGTGAAAGAAACAGTTGGTAATTCACACCTTACTTAGAACTTGGTCTTTCATAAACAACACAAGAAAATTGAGTTTTAATATATCATGCCAAAAAACTGTTAAAACAATGAACAAGAAAAAGGAAAACAATGAAATGAGGCAAAGTTCTTTATAGAAAAGACAGCAGAAAGAAGTCACTTATCAAATGATCGACCTTGCAAGAAACCAAAACAATTTCATAATATTTCACAGGATAAGTAACATGTCGGTTTTCAAAGATGTGTTTACAATTTCTTCATTTGTGTTGCAGGAAGCACACAAACATATGCTACTTGTCGTGATGCACACTAAAATCAGGTTTGCAGAAAATTACTTCACAAAGATGATCATACATGATTAAGGTAAGCTAGCATGAATTTGAGCAGCTTATATGGTCCTATGTAAGCAACTTACAATGCATGATACTCCCAAGCTACTTTTCCTGTTACGGTCTGACCCATATCTAACCAGTAATGTTGTAGGTACTATTGTTCTTGAGTGTATTTTAGGGCCATGTTAGATGAGTCAGTCAATGAAATCTCTCTTTAATGTCATTGCTTTACACTTTTTGTGTTGTTGCTACAGGCTATCTTTTGACAAAATATCTTTGCTATGAAAACATCTATTCGAGAATTTCTCTAAATATTGTCTGGCATTGAATTTTGCTTTCTCATTGCAACCCTTTTCCTATATGCATAAAGCAGACTGAATCTTCAGCGTGACAAACTCTTCAGAAAACTGTAAACTCAAATATGACTTAACTCAATATACCTTAATAAATAAAAGAAATTCATCCAAATGAAAGTTTACCTATTTGGACTTCATTG
>JAIPMN010147042.1:0-12148 GCA_020650975.1 Apostichopus californicus
TTATGCGCAAATTTCTTCATTTAATATTAATAGTGTCATGTGATGACTTGGAAATACCTAATGATGGAAATGCACCGATTCTCATTGTGGCGTGCGTCATTGCAATCGTCATAATTGTTACGACGACTTTTCTTATTGCACTGTATTGCGGTAAGTGACATTCTACTTAACAGTTTTACCATTCTATCAGAAAAAGGAAAAAATACCACAATGCTCACATTGCACAGAAAAAAGATAAGCAAAGAAATAGTAAGTGCAATAATGTATCTACATGTAGACCTATGTTGCAGTTTACATTTATTCACATGTTGTATAATATCTTCCTGATCCCTTCTGGTAGGTCTACATGCAAAGTTGGGTGATAATTATAACAGTTCACTTTCTTACATTGGGCACATATTATGTTATTCACAGGTTAGGGTATAAAGTACTAATACGCTAAAGATAAACTTTTTACAGAACAATGAGAAGGTAATTACAAAAGACATAAGAAACTCATGTAAGTATAATTCCTCCCAACAAGAAAGATTTCTGATAACATGCCGTTGGTACAAATTCATTTACGCAATTTTTAAGTATACATACATTTTGTGGATAATCATTGATAAATCCAAGTATAAGAGACATATTGTAACGTTTACATTGCAGTAGAAATTCACAGATTTAAGAATTGTGTATAGCCCCAGGTTTTCCCCGATTGGTCTTTGAACTTTAAAGCATGTTGCTAGGTGCTAACTTGTATGCAACCTTGCATCAAAAGATATATTAGCCTAACATATTGTTCTAAAAAACACATATTGAAATACCAAAAATTAACAAAATTATTTTGTGTAGCTTTGCATAGTTTGTTTTCTTGTGTGAACGAAATAAATTATTCGTGATCAATACCAAACGTCCAAAGAGACGCTTGAAGAATGACGGCAATGAGTGACACACGAGTAACCACAAAAAGCCGAACCAGCGAAGATCACTAGAATAAGACTTTCGAATGTGATCGAGATATTAACAAAATGGTTACCAACCTCAGCCTGCTATTGCCGCTGTGCTTGAAAGGAAGCTTTATGCGTTCAAGATGTTAAGAAATTAAATTACGTTTCGTGATAAGAAATACACCATTTCGATTTTTGATACTTTGACTAATATGTGGCCTAAGGTTACCTGAATTCTTTATCACATATATATAGTTTTATTCTTTTCCGTTTATTGATATAAACGAAGACTGTGTGATATGTTGTGCTTTCCTATTTAATTTACAGTATTTCACACAGGTCGCCGTTGCAAAAGAAATACGAAGAATGAAGATGGAGATGAATATGAAGATGGAGATGGAGATGTAAGTTTTCTGAATTCAATGCTTTTATTCATGTTTTAATACAGCTCCGCCAAAATTTGCTTTTTTCTAGAATTGCATGTAAGCTCTAAGATTTTCATCATTTTGCAAGTTAAGCTTATTTGTTACACTATGGATGATACAAAATGAGCGATAGTAGCAGTTGTTACTCGTCGTTTGCATGTATCAATGTACAATACTATGATTGAAGCAAATGCTAGAACATTGAATAAAGATATCGCAAATAATTTACATTCGTGATAGGAAAATAGTTAGAAAACTGATTAACTACTGCAAACTGTTAAATTTGTTTCATAATCGACGGTGGTGACTAAAATGTTATGTTATGTTGACCCTCCGTCACATTGAGTACGTTTGTTATTTATCTCACCTTTTCTGCAGCTTAAGGAAATCGATCACTTAATCGATCGGTTCTTGAAGACACAGTTACTGATTGTAAATCCTGACGGAAAACGGAAAGAGATATCCGCAGCATCTTTCTTCGGTTCTGATGTCGAGTGGATGAACACGAAACGGATTCTTTTTGTAGGGGATTTTTTAATTGAAGAAACGCCGATTGTTAAACAGGCAAATTTGATGTGCTCCCAAAGGAGCATCGACGAAACCCTTTTTGTTGTTGATATAAAGAAACCTGATTTCGAAGCAGATATTGCTAAAGAAATTCATAAACAATTACCGCCAAATAGCACGTGTTCTCTAGACGAAGTACGTGTGACTTTATTACTTCGAAAATTTTGGGTGATATTTGATTGTGGTGGTAAACTATTTGAGCTGCCGAAGCCGTCTGATTCGGAAGAAGACAACATGATTAAAGAAAACATTTCATTATTTGATATTTTATGTGACATTGAGAATACCTCTCTAAGAGTTTGGGTTACTTCTATACCTTCAGTTCCTACTCATTATTTTAGTCATTATACAAAAATATACTTGCCGACGGTTCATGAAAATGAATCCCAGAGTTCAATTACAAAACCTTGAATACAATCATGAAAATATGGAAAACGAAACACTCTCCTGATATGATGAGAACGTACACAGGCTACAGTAGCTAACGTTCCGGCTATCAGTCTTATTACGTTTGAAACAGATTTCTTTCAAAAACAAAGATAATTAAACCACCAGATTGTTGTAATGAGCAAAAATTCGGGAGCTGTGTTTATCTCCTTGAATTTTTCTATTGTAAATCATGGAGGTTAAATACTATTTTTCGTCTTCAAATTATAGCACTCGGGAACATAAAGTAAATAATTATCGACTTTTTTAATTATTAGAAATGATATATAAACTTGCTTTGATTTAGTTTACAAAAGTACAAGAATCAGGCCTCATTGTCAAATGATGATTTATTACATAGGCCTATTACTTGGATTAGAATCGAAGAAAAGTGCCGTTTTGTTAAAATTAATGTTAGATTTGAATTAATTGCCAGTAAGTGTAGTACCTATGCAATTTGCTATTGAAAATGACCTGATAAACATTCGACCAACACTACATTCAATCAGGTTTGTCACATTTTCAGTAAATGCCTGTATACATTACATCATATGTCCTGAAATTTATAACGATATTCCGTATCAATTTGCGCTCCTTAGTACCATAGCTTTGGGCTGTTCATTTTAAAAAAGCCGACGGCCATAACATCTGCATACTAGTAATTCAAAGGTCTATTACAGCAGGCTTCCTTAACGTAATATAATAATAACGACATGATAAATCATGATGTGTCCTACATAATCTAGACATGAAGGTATATTGAATTCACATGACTAGTTTTGACATCATCAAATTGAATTCGTCTTTTGGCATACAGTATTTGCAATATTCTGTTAACTATATCACATTGATCGTATGGGTCTAAATAGATGTCCTGTAAAAAAAGAGAGAGAGAGGGAGACGGCGAGTAGACCTACAGTGTACACGTATCACAAGTTGAGTATGGCTACATGATGGGTAATTTAATTATCAATTTATTAATTAATACTGTAAATATAATTAGCCAAGCGAGTCGAAGTTTCTTATTAGTTTTTGTTGACTTTTATGGAATCATGGAATCAAATGGAAATATCCTTCCTTTTGTGCAAACATCCAGTTTTTCTGAATCTGATCCGAATATGATATGTTCGATTGGATTTTGACGCAGCAAAGTTGCATGAGCAGCACAACGCCTTACGTCATTTAGAAACACTTTGGTTCCCACTGAGTGATGTTGCTAGGTTACTGGCATGTTATCTCAAGTTATTGGCAAGTTCTCGTAACACAGACGTCGCTCTGATCAAAACTTTAATTTATGATCACTGAAATGTTCCTGGCGGTTTACTGATGTATATTCACTACAACAGTTACGTAGCTCTTTTGCTGTTACGAATCTAATGCTCCAAGCTCTTTTCAAGAAGCTTTAGATATGAAATGGACCTTTCCATACCTCTCACGAGAATCAAATCATCCTGGGTTTTATTTAACTGGAAACCCTAAAACACTGACTTATACTATTCGATTTGACTTTGAAAATAAACTTACCACATTGAGAAAAAATTACTATCAGAAGACGTAATAACATAGAATCGTTTATCAATAGCGTTATGCCATTCACTAACGGGACAGGGAACGTTTGACTTAAACCTAGATTATTAACACTTGCATTGATGCACCTACACCCCTAATTTAACCGAGAAATATTACACAGTGTCCACCTGAATACTGAACGTATATTACAGTACACCCTCTCTCAGACAACTTATCTGAACCACCAGACTTTACCTTTCGACGAGCGAAAAATGTAAGCGACTCTCGCATCAGAGTGGGTCTCCATTTAAGAACAGTCCGGCACAGCATAGAACCCCCATTGACGACTCAACCAAAAGTGACCAATCCGTGTTACCCTGCCACTAAGTACTCTTGCAGGAACCAATGTCAAACACACTACTCGTCCTGTGACACCTCTTATTTTTGCAATCATACTGAAGTTTGTACCATATGGCTACCGATGGACACTTTAAGTACTTTTTGGCTTATACCTACAATATACTAGGTACCTGCTTATCATCAAGTCACAATCTACCAAATAGAAAATAAAACTTGTTCCAAACTTAAACCATGATGATCTTGAGTGCAGCGCTTCAGGACGTTGTGCTAGAAATGACAGCCTTCATAGGGTATCGTTGAATGTGATGAATATTCAAGATTCAACACCTTTATCAATTTGGAAAAGTCAACATGATGGTAAAGTATTCCGGTAAGGAGAGTGGTCTTTAGCAGCTTCATCAAACCAACTTCCGATGACGATAACGAAGTGCAATAAAGTAATCTTCTACCTATACATGCCAATTCATCCATGATAAGTGTTTATTATCCGCATATTTAGGTGATACAGTATTTGGTTAATTTGTTAATCATTTAGTGATAACGGTATATCAGGGTCTGACAAATTCAACAAATTAAGCTTCAACAATACATTTCCCAATTGGGTTCACCGGGTTTTGTGCACCGATAGCTCATGTAGTATATCGAGCAGTGTTAAAGTGAAACAAATAGTTTATTACAGTAGGCTACTGTTGTAAGTTCTTTCTCATATAGCTGCACATTCGGTGCATTGGCAGACGACAACGTATTTGTACCTTGTGAATTGTACAGACCGTCATTAATTAAAATATGATAACCCACGGTGTTTTAAACATTAATATATATCACAGTTTGCCCATTGACCTTCGTACCGGGATTGTTTGTGTTAGGTTATATGCATGAAAATCACGTCTACAGCTAACTGTACAGTACTTCTCCTTGTGTTAACTGAAACAAATGAAGTACAGTGAGCTCAACGTCATACATCGTAAGTAACATCCATACGGTATTTTGGTACTTTTGAGCAGTAAATGATCTAACGAATTTGAACTATATTGAAATATACTGTTACTTTTAAGGTTATTAAGCGTATAATTTAGCTCTAAAGAAATCATTTATTGGTAAAATAATGTACAGTATAATGAACTATAGACGCACATAGTGTACACAATTAATACTGTCCACGGTTGATCAGCAGGCCTCGTTTGTACTCAAGTACACACTGAATTTGTGGTTTCATAGACCTATGTAACCTGCAGAACGAAACAGTAAATTAAGTTTTAAAGGGATATTCTGGCGGTAGACTATGTAAAACTTGTATCTTTGAGAAGTATATTCCACACCTAATCTTTTAGTTGAACCCTCATTTCAAGTATTGGCACAAACTATCGATTAGTTGAATGTTTCCTATCATTTAAATAGCTTCTTCTTGCTTTTCAAAATATTGTTTAGAAAAATAAAGACGTCTGCAGGTGACAACATTCAATTTGCTGTTGCCAGATGAATTCACAAAATAACGATAAACTTCACAAATCTAACCTATCGACCATATAATTTGCTACCTTGGAGATCCTTCAAAATATTTTATCATGATCTCTAGCCATCAGAAGACCCGCTAAAAGGTCTATTGTTGTCGTCTTGAAGGTGCTGATGAACTAAATTTAGGCCAACTGGTGACGATAGTTTAACCTCGATGTCAATATATCTGGAGGTTAATTCAAGGCAATGTTTTTTACCATGGTGATATAGAACAGCATCGAACATCTTGTAAGATTTTAAATTTAAATTTTAATTGTTTAAGGAAGTCTTAAAACAGATTAATTAAAAAGACAGCTTTTTCTCCTCAGAAAGATGAAACTTAAGTTAATCCACATTGCGACATATAGAGCCTAATAGTTCATCATGACGCCATCTTATCTTTTGGCAGTTGCATTGTCCATTGCAACTGCTTTACCGACTAGCTATTCAAGTAAGTATTAAATTACCTTGCTTTATATTATTTCGGAACAATTTCTTCTAATCACAGTTTAACCGTACCAATATGACACATTAGTATAGCGTAGGATAATGGATGTTACCATAATACAGTAAAAGGTCATCTTGCTCACTTTAGATAATGAATTTTTATATTATACTTTGGTTTTAAATATAATGATGATGTTTATAATGAATGATATCAACATTTCGATAAATGGTATTTTTACACAGCGTCGTCACTTAGATGTCCAGAAGAACTGTCAGTTGAAGAAGGGAGCAACCAAGTTGTCAACTGTTCACTCACCCCTTCTTCACTTACAGACATATACTGGTACGTAGGAGCGAGTACGAGCTCATTTCCCATCGCGCAATTGGTATCAGGTGTCAAATACGTTGGGTCAGTGCAACACTACGATGTCAGCGACGATGGTTCACTTATCATCAAGAGCGTTGGTCGTAATCAGACAGGACCCTACACCATCTTACACTTTATGGAAGATTACGAGTCGGAACAAGACACTGTGTTTATAAATCTTATAGGTAATGATCATATTATACAAGTAAATATTTAAGGCAGATCAAGTGATACGATAAGATCTAGAAAACTGTTAGAATCAAATAGAACATATTACCTACCCGCTTACAATCATTTATCAAATAATCATTCGAAAGTGACTGTTTTTTCATTACCTCTTGTTTTAAATGATTCAATTATATATTTTTTACATACAGTGGCTATTCTTTTACTGACACGAGTCTATGCAATTATTCTACCGGTTCTTTTTAATACTCTCCTTTCTGAAATTCAGCGAGCAGGTAGGATAACAAACCTTGTATGTCGTTACAATATGCTTGTTTAATCTTACTTTTCCAATTTTGTGTTATTCCTTTAAAAGATCCTTGTCCAGTGATAGACCAGTGTACCTCATGTGATGATTGCGTAATACAGGCCACTGAAGATCTACCATTTCTCACGTGTACTATCACCAGTCCAACCACAGAGAAAATATCACCAATCTGGACTTACAAAAATGGAAGTATAATTCAAGGTCGAATACACGAAGAACGCCTGTCGGATAATTCGTGGAACGTCAGTGTCAGTTTGGACATTCAAAGCTTGAACTGTGGATTAACAGTTTTGCTTTGCTCCAGTTTTATAGAAGGACATGAAAATGCCTTAAGGAATGCTAGAGTAAATGTAACGTTTGGTGAGTGGTTTTTGTTGTCTTGTTGGCATGTAGGTTATTATGTATATCATTACTTTGACCCATTTATGTTATGTTACGTTATCTTATGTTATGTTATTGCCAAACCTGATATTCATACTTTCAGTCAAGTTAAAAACAGGCAGTGTCAAACGTTGTCAAAGAGACATTCCAAACCGAATTTATTTTATTACCAACACATATACGCGTTTATTCAATTTCGACGCAAATAATTGGGATACTTTATCAAACGATATTCTCGGGTCTCACCTATAGTCAATGCTGCAGCCGTACATAATTTGAACCTTTTTTGAAATTTAACTTTTAGATTGAACATAATTTGTGCATGAAAAATTAGCTCAAAGCACCGTATTGCGTTCGTAACGTACATTTATGAGCACAGAGTTTAATCGGATGTATAAAGCATGAATGTATCATAAAGCATTCTGAATTAAATTGTGTTAAGATTTCAGGTGTTTTGCAGTTTCATTAATTGAATGTGTAAACGGTGTCATAAAATTGTCGCATATATTCTTTTTCCAAGTTATGGGACAGCTAAAAAATAATAATTCAAATAATGCCTTTATTGTTACAAATTTTCATACAGTTTGGTTTATCTGTTTGGTTTTCTATCATTGTCATTTACATTATATTTACTTATGTACTTATGCGCAAATTTCTTCATTTAATATTAATAGTGTCATGTGATGACTTGGAAATACCTAATGATGGAAATGCACCGATTCTCATTGTGGCGTGCGTCATTGCAATCGTGACAATTGTTACTACGACTTTTCTTATTGCACTGTATTGCGGTAAGTGACATTCTACTCAACAGTTTTACCATTCTATCAGAAAAAGGAAAAAATACCACAATGCTCACATTGCACAGAAAAAAGATAAGCAAAGAAATAGTAAGTGCAACAAGAGATGTATCTACTAATAGGCCTACGTTGCAGTTTACATTTATTCACATGTTGTATAATATCTTCCTGATCCGCTCTGGTAGGTCTACTTGCAAAGTTGGGTGATAATTATAACAGTTCACTTTCTTACATTGGGCACATATTATGTTATACACAGGTTAGGGTATGAAGTACTAATACGCCTAAGATAAACTTTTTACAGAACAGCGAAAGGTATTTACAAAATGCGAAGGCATAAATTCATGAAACTCATGTAAGTATAATTCCTCCCCCAAAAAAACATTACTGATAACTCTGCCGTTGGTTTAAATTCGCACAATTTGCACAATTTTCAAGTATACAGACATTTCGTTGATAATGATTGATAAATCCAAGTATAGGAGTCCTATTGTAACGTTTACAGAATTAGAATTGCGTTTATCCCCAGATTTTGCCCGATTGGTCTTTTAACTTTAAAGCATGTTGTTACGTGCTAACTTGCAATTTATGTAGTCAACCTTGCATCAAAAGATATTGTAGCTTTTACACATTGTTCTTGTACACCTCTTGAAATACCAAAAATTAACAAAATTATTTTGTGTAACTTTGCACCAGTTTGTTATATTATGTGTACATAAAATTAATCGTGATCAATACCAAACGTCCAAAAGAGACGTTGAAGAATGACGTCAATGAGTGATATACGAGTAACGACAAAAAGCTGAACCAACAAAAATCCCAAGACTGCAACTTTGAAATGTAATCGAGATATTACCCAAATAGTAGCAATCCTTAGCCTGCAATTGCTGTGCTTGAAAGGAAGATTAATGATTTCAAGATGTTAAGAAACTAAATCACGTTTATGTAAGATTTCAAGTTTAAGTGATAAAAAGTACACCATTTCGATTTTCTATACTTTTCAATAATATATGGGCTAAGTTTACTTGAATTCATTGTCTATTTATTGATATCAACAAAGACTGTGTGATATGTTGTGGTTTCCTATTTAATTTACCGTATTGCACACAGGTTGCCGTTGCAAAAGAAGAACGAAGAATGAAGAAGGAAATGAAGATGTAAGTTTGCTGAAAGCAAATGCTTTTCCTTCATGTATTAATAACAACTCCGCCAAAATTTGCGTTTTTCTAGAATAGCATGTAAGCTCCAAGATTTTTATCATTTTGAAAGTTAAGCTTATTTTTTACACTATGGATGATACAAAATGAGTGATAGTAGCAGTTGATACTCGTCGTTTTGCATGTATCAATGTACAATACTATGATTAAAGCAAATGCTAGAACATAGGAAAATAACTCCACAATACAGATATTGCAATAAATTTACATTCGTGAAAGGACTTTTTTTTAGAAAACTGCTTAACTACTGCAAACTGTTAAAATTTGTTTCATAATCGACGGTGTTGACTACAAAATTATGTTATGTCGACCTTTCCTTCACATTGAGTACGTTTGTTATTTATCTCACCATTTCTGCAGCTTGAAGAAATCGATCCCTTGATCGACCGGTCCTTGAAGACACAATTACAAATTGAAACTCCTAACGGAGAACGGAAAGAGATGTCCGCTGCATCTTTTTTCGATTCTGATGAGTGGAAAAACACGAACCGTACTCTTTTTGTGGGTGATTTTTCCGCTGAAGCAACGCCGATTGTTAAACAGGCAAATTTGATCTGCTCTCAATGGAACATCGGCGAAACCCTCTTTGTTGTTGATATAAATAAACTTGATTTCGAAGCAGATATTGCTAAAGAAATTCATAAACAATTACCTCCAAACAGCAAGTATTCTCGAGATGAAATAAATTACATGTTATGCGGTGGAGAGTGTTGGGTGATATTTGATGGTGGTGGTGAACCGTTGGAGGTACCAAAGCCTCCTGATTCGGGAGAAGTCATCTTTCCAGATAAACTTACAACATTTGATATTTTATGTAAAAATAAGAGTCCTTCTCTAAGAGTTTGGGTTACTTCTATACCTTCAGTTCCTACTAATCATTTTATTAATTATAAGAAAATATACTTGCCGACGGTTAATGAAAATGATTCCCAGAGCTCAAAACTTTATATACAATAAAAATTTGGGAAACGGAACACTCTCCTGTTATAATTAGAACTTACACAGGATATAGGAGCTAATGTTACAGATATTACTCCCATATCGTTAGAAACAGATTTGACAAAAACAGTTAACCGCCATATTGTTGTAATGAGCAACCAAGGTTGGAATCTGTGTTTGTCTCCTAAAACATTTTTCTATTTGTAAATCATGGAGGTTATATGTTTTTTCGTCTTCAAATTATAGCAATCGGGAACATTAAGTAAAATTATCGATTCTTTTTCTTAGTAGAATGATACGTAAACTTGTTTTAATTTAGTTTATGAAAGTAAAAAGATTCCTGACTCATTGTCAAATAGTTGTTCATTGCATATTACTTGGATTATAATCGAATAAAAAGCTGTTTTGTGAACTTAATGTTAGATTTGAATTAATTGCCAGTTAGTGTGGTACCTATCCAATTTTCTATTGAAAATGACCTGATAAACATTCGACCAACACTACATTGAATCAGGTTCGTCACATTTACTGTATACATTACATCATATACCCTGAAATTTATAACGATATTCCGTACCAATTTGCGTTCCTTGGTACTATAGCTTTGGACTGTTTTCATACTACAAAAGCTGACGGCAATGAAATCCGCGTACTATATGAGTTCAAAGTTCTATAACAGCTGGCTTCCTTAACGTTATATAATACTAACGGCACGATAACATCATGATGAGTCCTAAATATTCTCGACATGAAGGTATAGTTGAATTCACATTACTGGTTTTGTATTCATCAAAATGAGTATATTTTGGCATGCAGTACTTTTCAATATAACTTTTTTGATTGTTTGTTAACCATATCACTTGGATCGTGTTGGTGTTAATAGTTGTCCTGTGGAAAAGAAAGAGGGAGACGACGAGTAGGCCTACAGTGTACACGTATCACAATTTGGATATGACAACATGTTGGGTTATTTTCTTTACAATTTATGAATTAATACCGTAAATATAATTAGCCAATCGAAGTTTCTTATTAGTTTGTGTTCACTTTTATGGAATCGTGGAGTCAATGGAAATGTCCTTCCTCTTTGTTAAACATCCATTTTTCCGAATCTGATCCAAATATGATATGTTTGATTGGATTTTGACGCAGCAAAGTTGCGTGTGCAACACAACGAGTTACGTAATTTCGAAACACTTTGGTTCCCACTGAGTGGTGTTACTAGGTTACACTAATGTTATATCAAATGATTGGCAAATTCTCTTAACACAGACTTCGACCGGTTAAAAAAATGAATTCATGATAACTGAACCTGGCGGTTTACTGATGTATACATACTATGACAGTTACATAGCCCCATAGGCGTACGGGACCATTTCAGTTTGGGGGGGGGGCAGAAATTTTTGTGCCCGAAAGTTCCCGTGACACTATCTAAGCGGAGCGCCACCATCGGTTGGCGCGTAGCGTACAAGAACATTTTTGGCAAAAATGCCTCTCAGATTGCGGGAAACGGCACTTCTGAGGCCTTGCAAGTTGCATCTAAACATTCTTTATTTTATAATCTCACGTTTTAAAAATTTACACTTCCCCAAAAATTTGGTAAATTAGAAGAAGAAAAAATGGTAACATCACTTTGAAGGTGAAAAATAGGACAGTATATTTTTTAAGCTCCTATTTAGTTACCGTATTTATTTTAACACAGTACTCAGCTACCTCCAGAAAAACATACATTGTTCAACGACACGTAGGCGGGATAATGTCGCTGTGTCGGGTGAGACTGCAATTTGTCTCACAAAA
>JAIPMN010147055.1:0-10409 GCA_020650975.1 Apostichopus californicus
CCATGCCATTGATCGATGTACATGTACGGGTGATATATGTCGCAAATATAAACTGAGAAAACGAATTGACGACACTATCATGAGTTCATGACTATTGGCCTACTACTATGTTGAACACATTATTCATGCCTAAAACATCGTTTCTCTGTTTTTTATTGATAGTTTGCAGTACATTACTCAGTTCTTTACATATTTTTAAATAATTTTCATGTTTAAAATGTAATTGAATTTTTTTTTTTAATTTTCCGTTTAAACGGTTTGTGATTTTCTAAACGGATAGTGCATTTGCGGCCGGTTAAACGGTTAACCATTTAAACGGTCACACCCTAGTTGAACTAATGAAACCGCTTGAAGTACAGTATAACCTCAAGTAACTTTTCATCTCCTCAGTTGGTTTCATCATTCAATATTGGGCATGAACATACAGAACAATTAATGAAACCGCTTGAAGTATAACCTCAAGTAACTTTCATCTCCTAAGTTGGTTTCATCATTCTTAATAATGGGCATTAACATACAGTGCAACTAATGAAACCACTTGAAATATAACCACTAGCTTTTCATCTCCTTAGTTGGTTACATATTTCTTAATATTGGGCATTAACATACAGTACAACTAATGAAACCGCTTGAAGTATAACCTCAAGTAACTTTTCATCTCCTCAGTTGGTTTCATCATTCAATATTGGGCATTAACATACAGTACAACTAATGAAACTGCTTGAAGTATAACCTCTAGTAACTTTTCATCTCCTCAGTTGGTTTCATCATTCAATATTGGGCATGAACATACAGAACAATTAATGAAACCGCTTGAAGTATAACCTCAAGTAACTTTTCATCTCTTCAGTTGGTTTCATCATTCAATATTGGGCATTAACATACAGTACAACTAATGAAACTACTTGAAATATAACCTCAAGTAACTTTTCATCTCCTTAGTTGGTTTCATAATTCTTAATATTGGGCATTAACATACAGTACAACTAATGAAACCGCTTGGAGTATAACCTCTAGTAACTTTTCATCTCCTCAGTTGGTTTCATAATTCTTAATACTGGGCATTAACATACAGTACAACGAATGAGACGTGTCACTTGAAGTATAACCTCTAGTAACTTTTCATCTCCACAGTTGGTTTTATCATTCTTAATATTGGGCATTAACATACGGTACAACTAATGAAACCGCTTGAAGTATAACCTCAAGTAACTTTTCATCTCCTCACAACCAATGCAAAGAAGTCCGTGTGTGTGTACTGATATACAGAGAGTATGGCATGTGTGGCACTTACCAGTAGCGTCATGACATGTCAATCCAACGTCTTCGCTGTGTGTGCATCTAGTCGTGTCCCAATCGCCAATGCTGCAATCCGTCCACTGCTGCTCAAAAGAAAATCCATAGCAGTTAATACCTGCCATAATAGGCCCAACTCCTTCACCAAAGTACGCATTAGAATAGACCTGGTCAACTCCGGTGTAGCCAAGTTGACGGCAAATAACGTTCCCCTCATCAGTATTAAAACTGTCATCACAAACTGTTCCCCACTGGCCATTATAAAAAATCTCTAGCCTTCCTTCTAGTGTAGAGTATCCGTTGACAAGGCGAACATTGGTTACAGGGTTAGCTGATGAAGCAGCAGATATTGATGACATTTTTAATATTTCAAATTTGACTAATTTGGTTGTTACATTGAAAATGAACGAAGGAAGATGAAGGAAGATGAATGATGATTTTACTTTGTAATGCTCATACCACCCACATGAGATGGACCAATTTAAGTGAAGACCCCAAAACATACTGGTTTGAGTATTTACCAGTGACGAGCTTACCTGTCTCCTCACAACCTTAGCACCATGTTCTACCATGCCTAGAATGTCCTGGTAACCTTTTAACACTGTGAGCCCTCTATGACTGGCACCTCCGGTCATTGCCCTTCATTCTTATGAGACCACTACCTTCCAAAGTGGTCTATGTCGAAACATCCTAACAATGAGTCCTTAATGCCTCCTAGTGGGGGATGGGGGTCGCCCTCCAGAGCAGACGTTCCTACCCTTATCTTAACAAGGAGCCTAAGACCTGATTGAAATTCCCTTAGCCTTAACCTTGTTTAAGCTTGACGCCTTAGTTTCAGTTAAGTTATAACCTTAGGCTTAAGAGATAGTAAAGTTACACTCACCAATAGACATGGCCGATGACCCTGAGTAGTTAGCCATGTCTATCATGTATAGTGTATCATGTATATCATATAGTCTACCATGTATAGTGCACAGAGTCATGAGTCTGATCCAACAATCACTCCCCAGTCTGGCTGTGTCCCACCCCCCTTGGGGGAGGGAGGCGGGAATGGAGACAGGTAAGCTTGTCGCTGGTAAATAACCAAACCAGTAAGTTTTGTGGTATTTACTTCACTCCTCGCTCACCTGTCTCCTCCCAACCTTAGCTCCGAGTGGAACTGCCTAATGGTGGGAGGCCCCAGGGGTGGGACCTAGTTCCCACCGGACCTCGCATCACCGCACTTCCAAATGCCACCTCAGCCTGTAAAACGTAGGATAAATAACAAAGAAAGTAGTTGGTGTCTTCCATGCTGCCGCCTTGAGGATATCTTCGATCAGGATGCCAGCAAAGTATGACAGCAGTGACTTGTATGTATGTATGTATGTATGTATGTATGTATGTATGTATGTATGTATGTATGTATGTATGTATGTATGTATGTATGTATGTATGTATGCGTGTATGTATGTATGTATTTTAGATCCTCCTGCAAGCAGGAACTCGTGAAGAAGCCATCATTGGCTTATCAAAGCCGCAAGCTGACCGAAGTCAGTCTCTTAGATTCATATTTAACGTTCATGATTATGAATTGTCAATTGTCAACAACTCTGTAACTGGACGACATACATTAATCTTGGAGTGACTCGAACTCGGGACCTTATGGTTGAAAGGTTCCGGCGTTAACCACTTCCCTGATATCCAATTCCCTGATATCACTGGCTCTTGGTCTGGCATTTCCAGTCGCAAAGGGACCAATCGCCCCCTCTATCCAGCGGGACAAGGTATCCTCGATGCCGCTGAGTAAAGAGCTTGCTGAAGAAAGAAGAGGGATGCTGTCGACCCTCTTAGATGCTCTGTCTTGTGAAGATCTACCACTTTAGTGCTCTGACTGGGCACCACTGCTTGTCTTGACCACTGACAAAAGTTTTTTTTTCTCTGAGATAGAGATATTCCCTGGCAGGAAAGTATGAGCCTGGTCCTTTGCAATGAAGGATGGATTGGGACCATCCTCACCCCATGAATCTCGAACCTGAAAAAGTGTTTTCTTAGTCAGGGCCGCCCGAGATGCAGTCGGCATTGGTTCATACCGTGGTTTCGTCAAGGCCCACATCACTGCTGAAAGCCCCCAAGAAGTGGATAGCCACCTGATCTGTGGGTGCCTGTTTGCCATCCCTCTAATGAGCTGAGCGATGTCTGTGTTATTCCTGGCGTGGGACCATCCGGAAAACCCTGGTGTATAGCTGTGATGGCCGACCTGTAATTCTTTATTGTCGAGACCTGCGTGCCCTCCACAAAAAAGGAGTGGAGGAAATCGGCTACTTGTGGTAGGGAGGCCTCCGTAGACAGTACCTGTCTTGGTTGGAACCACTCCCCTTACTTCCGCGGGCGGGAATTATCGTAATGTCATTCCCTTTTAGCGTCGGCTGCCACTGCGGCAGCTGCCTCCAAAAAACCTCTCTGTCAGAGGGTAGACAGAACACTTTCCAGGCAACTAACTGCAGGCCCTTGATGTGAGTGTTCCCTGTCTCTGGGAGAGAAGGTTAGGTGTGTCAGGCAGGGTCGCCGGGTGTCCATGAGGAGCTGGAGGATCTCTCTGAATCAGTTCATCGCGTAACCGTTGTCGCACACCTGTGAATCTGTATTCTTTTTTCACCCAGCTACTGTACACTGTATACCTACTGTACCTCTCTCTGGAATAATTATCATAATTGGCTTAATAGCATGGACTGGGGGTAGAACAATTGATCATAGCTTCTCGGGAGGGGATATTACAATTACATCTAAGTTTCAGGAAGATTCTCTGGACAAAAAGTTTTCTGTGTTAACAAACAAATGCTATGCAGGGGGTATGACCATGTATTACGGTTGGAAGTAATTATATAGCCAAAAGTGAGGGAAAAAATTACCCCAAGATATGAAGCGGTGAAAAAAGTTTTCTTTGTGCATTTTCTACTTCAATCAGGGAAAAATTACTGTTGACCCTACATTTCGTTTAGCTCGTATGTATGGAAGTCCAGGTCCAAAGACCACATTTAAACATTTAAACAAACAAAAATTTGGCTGTTTAAACGTTCACATGCCATCCAATCCCTTTGTCCTCGTGTAACAAAGAACGTGTTTCGAAACCTCCAACAGGTGCTGTTGTGCTGTATTCTGTACTCGCCCTCACCCCAATGTAGACTGTTCTATATTATCGTGTGTAAATGTGACCCATCAGTACTCGTGATTGGCTGAAGTTAGCTTTAAAAACCATAGTTGAAGGTGATAACTAACCTCAAGTTCGCGTGTATTATCTGGGTCGGTATATTTATCGGGTATTATTTTTACCAGATATTCAAGGTTATTTTCGGTATATTCGTTGATGACAGATTTCAATACCGTTGGTATGGGTACATGAAGGAAATACCTGGTATATCGTATAACGACACACCCTAGTCTTAACGTATTAAACGTAAACTAACAAGAGCAAAGGGAGAGAAACAAAGGGAGGGGAAGTAAGCTACAGAGAGTAGAGGTACGTAACGTTACCTTAAAAAAGCCCTCCCCTTAGTGGCTTGCGGCTTTCAAAATATGTTACAAAAATGGCCAAACGAAACCAACCCACAAGTGGTAACGAGAGGGTGACAAGGGAGAGGGTAATGGAGAAAAACAACCATAAAAGCATGACAACATATGAATACAACGAATACATATAAATAGAAGATGGAACAAGTACATGAAAATGCAATATATATCCGCCTATAGTGTGTGTGCTAAAAAAGGGCGGGAACTGCTTCCCCCGTAACCCTATCGGAGGAAACCTAGTGCTCGGCCGCGCTTCCTCCAAAGGATCGCCACTTGTCCCATTTGAGTTTTCCTGTTCCCCGATCTGGTCTTCAGAGTTTATGTCGACCCGTTAAAGCCCATTTGTTTTATTTCATAAGAAAGGAGGGATTTTAGTCTGCTTCCGTAAAGTGTTTGCTACATACGGAGCTGTATATTGGCTAGGCCCAGTGGAATCGGCGCTGGTGTTCTGCACTAACTTGGTCATAATCGCCGTGTTGTTTTTCGTCCTTCGGCCATAGATGAAGGCTAATTGCATGGCTAATGACATTACTGCAGCCCCAACAACACAACGGATCAGCATTTCTCTCGGATATTTTACAACATGTTGTAAAAAAACCTTGAAATTTCTAACGATATAGCGTAATACGGTGGTTGTTCTCTCAGTGTAAATGTGCGTGTATGTGTGACGGTATGATCGTCGTGCATCCAGTACATGCCTGGGCTCGGCACTTGTGTTCCTAATATGACGTCATCGTTGTCTTGTTTTGAAATCGCATTTTTCAGAGGTCTGTTTTCGGATGCGAATATTAAAACGTTAATTTCAAATTAGTCCTTGAGGTTTTGAAGGTGATGAGAATAGTTTTAAACATAGATTTTCTCATAGATTCAGAGGAAGTTACCTCGATTAGTTGAATTTTTCATGTCATGGCCTCTTTAAGACAGGACTGATGACCAGTAGTGGAAAACACAGATCAACAACATAATTGTCACCTGGACTTATTCAAGAGGGATTAATATCCCCAAATAGCCTCACTAAGTAAAGGATTATTGGTTTCAAATTGTTGATCTCTCGATGGATTACAATCATTAGTAGAACATCTTTCCTGCATCCATCTTCCATTAATGAGCTACAAGGTACTAGACAACAGTACCCAAAGATTCACCAGACCTATTCAGCTATGTACAGTATCACAAAGTCCTTAAGATTGCAATAAACCAACATTTTGGAGAGCCGACATGTTATAAGAATAAATGCATTACATCCAAATAGACAGCTGTTACGGATTTACATCTGTAGTTATTACAACCACTTTATACACAAACAAGAAGCATGCGTGTAACGATATACATAAAGTATGGCATGTGTGGCACTTACCAGTAGCTTCAAGACATGTCAGTCCAACGTCTTCGTCGTGTGAGCAAGTAACTGTGTTCCAATCATAAATGCTGCAATCCGTCCACTGCAGCTCAGAATATAATCCATAGCAGTTAATACTTGCCATAATAGGCCCAACTCCTTCTCCATAGTAAGCATTAGAATGGATCTGGCTAACGCCGGTGTAGCCAAGTTGGCGGCAAATAACGTTCCCCTCTTCAGTATCAAAACTGTCATCACAAACTGTTCCCCACTGGCCCTCATGAAAGATCTCTAGCCTTCCTTCGGATGTAGAGTATCCGTTGACAAGACGAACATTGGTAACAGAGTTGGCTGATGAAGCAACAAATATTGATGACATTAAATTTGGCTAATTTAGTTGTTACATTGAATTCAAATGAACTGTTATAGTACTAATCCAAAGGAAGATGAATGAAGATTTACTTTGTACTACACATACCACTACCAGCCACATGAGATGGACCATACAAAGTGTATATTAAGATGAGAACACAGCTTATGACAATTTAGCAATTATTGTGTAAACTCATAGGCCCATATAGTCGGAGCTCCATTTTGTGTGGGGTGGGATGGGCGAGCGATTGGGACAGTTTTCTAATGCTACTATCTCTCTAAACTGTCCTCCCATATCATGCTTCAAAGCAGATGTATTGACAGCATGAACATTTCCTAACCTTTATCTGATAGAAACATGATATTCATACTGACAAAGTGCTTTGAAACAGGACATGAAAGTACAGTACTTATAGAGTGTACTTGAATTGTGAAAATATATCTGGTTTGATTCAAATTTAATTTAAAGATGCATTCTGCTTCATTATTTGGTCACTCTGATTTTTAATGGTAGTCCAGGTACTAATAAGTTCATGGCTTGAGGTAAAACGAGAAAGGTGAACAGTAGAATTCTGTTTACAATCGTCAATACACTCAAAAGAACAGGTGAAACAGGTTATTTCAGAGCTTTATCTGACAATTGTATTTTGTGCTTTTATGTCTCCGAGCTGAGCAAGTAATTTATGAAAATGGTGCAGGTTACTGGGGTTCCATTATAAATGCAATGCTTTCAGATACATTCAAGAGAAATATAGTTCCTCTGTCTGAGTCTTACAAAATTACTGCGCTTTAAAATCTCAAATAAAGAAAAAAATGCAGAAACCATTCAAAAGCTACAGTGTTCTTGAACTCATTATGAGGGACCTGCAATTTGCATGTACATCAACTTGTAAACTGTGCAAAGCCTTGATTTGAACTCTTTGTATATCAGAGTATTGTTGTCAACAAGCTATGAATTAAGGCATATAATACAGAACATATGTACCCAATTGTGACTTAAAAAGATGAACTGCAGTTATCCTTATAATCCTCTTGCAACTTTCACTCTATACTGAATGTATCCCATTCCATCTTTCAAAAGCTCACGTAAGTCTAGATTTACAAGCATTGCATACTTATGATGTATTCACATAAATACCTGTACTGCAGGGGACACCAGCATCTTCTTTATGATCACTATTTTCAACTCCCCAACCACTGTGAAAACAACTACGTATCTAGGCGGTTTTCTGTAGGATGTCATCAACTTCTTAACTATATAGATGACTCTAGTTATTTCTTTTAAAACTCTCACCCACTGAAGTTTGGGCTAACCTCATCTACCCCTATAATGTTCCATCCCACCTCCCCAAATCTCACAAAGTGCTACGGTTAGTGGTTAATGCATCCAGATGAAATGTTTCCACTTTACCTATACTGCAGAGGACACCAGCATCTTCATTATGGGCACAATTATGAACTCCCCATCCACTGTGAGAACAATTGTCTAAGCGGCTTTCTGTACCAACGCAACGAACATCATCCAGCCAGATTTTTCCAGTGCCTGGACCAAACAGAGAAGTGGTCTCTAAATAGGCATGTTCTGGTCCTCCTAGCCCAAGCTGACGACAGACAACGTCTGCATCAATTAACCTCCAACCGTCATCACAAACAGTTCCCCAGCTACCATCGTAGTATATTTCAACTCTACCCTCATTTAATGTAGAGCCACCTGCCAGTCTTACATCACCATTATCTGAAAGAGGCAGAATGACTACTTTATCTAAGTATTGTATTACTGTTTCTCGCAAGCTTCCTGTAAAATATACATACAGGTATTCAACAATAAAGGATCACACAATTTGTTTCCATTTGAAACAATCAGTAGTTAAACTGTACCTGTTGTACATATACATTGGTACCTTTGCTCTCCTCTAATTACCCACCCCCTCCCCCTCCCCCTCACAAACAGAGTGAAACATGCAGTTATAAGCCTGTGCCACTTGATCCAGTTTCTTTTGGTAAAATGTGATTATTTTCATAAATCTCATGGATGTATGTTCAAGGGTGAAAATGTAATGTGTGATTTGTTTTGAAATTGAACATGCATATGTATACACTAGCATGTTCTCACCCTTCAGATATGACAAGTTACCATCTTGTGGCTTGTCATGTGAAAAACTATGGATATACCCATAAATCTGTTGCAACCTATGGCAAGACATCCAATGTGTGAAATTTGGAAACAACCCTAGGAAAAGGGATTAATGTGACGGACATGAAACAAGTTGTAAACTTGTATCAATATATTGGGTTAAATTTTGTCAGGTTTTTCAACACATACAAAGAGGGCACAATTTTCTCAATTTCGAATAGTGTCAAAATCACACAAATCTCTTTCGTTTTAACATTTTAGACACACATACTGTACATGTATACAAATTATGTATGCAATTTACACTTGAAATTGGTTCCAAAAACAAAGATTTTCCATTTCGTCATATGGTTGTATCTGTGATCACAACTACAGATAAAGTTTCCACCTGTAGGTATTTATGCCCTAGTGTATACATATCACAAAATTTATATAAGAACATCAATATCCAATCTGAAATTCCAACAATTTATGGCAAAATTTGTAACATGAGAATGAGGGCTTAGAGTAACAATTAGCTTTAATGCATGTTCAGATGAAGTATTCAAGCCCAAGCATACCATATGATCAAATAGGTGAAACAATATAGATACCAAGATAAGATAAGTTGGCTCTCCCATACAACTTAGCTTCACAAGTTCTTTTCATTCCCCATCTGTGACACTTCCGGGCTATTCACACAGAGGACAATGTATGTATATACCCAGTAACATCCTATTCTTCTTTAGAAACTAGTATTTCACTCTGTAATTAAGCCACAATACAACTCTTACAGTACCTTGACTGAGGGTAGAAGCCAACAGACAGCTGAGTAATATCAACTTCACCTCATTGCCTTTCTTGATAATTAGTTGAAAGTCCATTTGTCACCGTGACTGCACTGTACATATAATGGTAGAAAATAAATAATCTAGTCTGTTTTGACATACATTTTTTCCTGTTTAGCACATGGTAGATGTGACCAACAATTGAAAACACATCAAGGAATAACTTAGTGTTTAAATTTCATAAAGCAGTTTTTGCGACTTGTAATATTGTCATTAAAATCAATTGGTTCCTGTGGTAAACAGCATGAGCATACATTTTTGGAATTCTACTGCAATTTGCAATGCTGATAAAGTATTCCCCTGCACACAACAGAAAAATATATTTATTGAGCGCTACACATAATGACATATACAGTACCTATACTGCCTAGGCCTACACTACAGATGCATGTATTCTAGGTTACATTACACTACAGTTTACATGTACTTTACTGTACTACGCATTGTATGGCATATCTTTTACTTCCTAATATTTAAGATAAGCCTAGCCGTTAGGCCATTACACTACAGTAGAGTTATCTACACTCGACCTTGAGATGTCACTTTGAAATTCACGAAATTTATTGCCTATCTCACCAAATAAGGGCCTAACTTTAGAATCCGTACCAGGAAGTAGGGTTAGGAAGTAGGGAATAGGGTTAGGGGCTAGGAATTAGGGTTAGGAAGTAGGGCTAGTTAACAATCTCACTAATTTTCAACCCCAAAAGTCTCATATTAACTCCAACTGTAAATGACACGACGCATCTCCATATAACGCAATGCGTGCTTTTTACGTGCAAAGAAAACAACCAACCTGAAGCTATCCCAGGATTCATCACAGGATTCGAATCCTGGGATGAATCTGAATCCTGTGATAGCTTCAGAATCTGAACCTATCACAGGATTCATCCCAGGA
>JAIPMN010147397.1:0-14427 GCA_020650975.1 Apostichopus californicus
CCTGATCGAACTTGCCGAGACTGCCAGCCTGCCCACTGAGGCAGAGCAGGACAAAACGGCGGAGATGGTACTAGCGGAGTGGCATGCGGCGCAGGATGCCGCTTGTACTCGTTCACCGGTAGCTACGCCCGCTATCGGTGATACTAGTCGGGCCCCGAGTCAACCGGCCCAAGAGACATTAAGTGGCCCAGATTCTGACTCGCCAATGGAGGACTGCACTTCAGCCTTATTAGTTGTGGCTAAGGAGTCCTCCGATTGGTTTGACGAGACGAAACAGGCCACTGATCTCATTGACTCGAGTGGCCCTTCCACCCTACCCGCAGCCGCTTCCGCTATACCGGACACGATGGTCGCTAGTGGACCTCCTGTTCCTGACAGGGAGGTCCACTCGATCAAGGTTCACGAGGAGCTAAGAACTCTGCTAGCTCGTAGGAAAAGGGGGAACACTGCCAGGGGCCTGAAAAGACCCGTATTGGAAAAACTTCGCAGGTAATGCGCAAGCCTGTCGTCTACTATTGGGACGGCGTACCCCGGATGAATATTGGAGTGAGTTAGTTGTTAGGTGTGGGGGAGGGTTTGGAGTTTGTGGTTTGGAGTTTGCTTTTTGGGGCTGGTTTGTAGAGCTTTGTTGTTTTGGTTTTGTTGGCCTTTTGGTCCGTGTCCTTTTCACGTTACGTTAAACGCTGCATTGTATACGTTTGTGGGTTGGTGAAAGGTTTCTGTTTGTGGCTTTCCGGTTGGGTTTTGGTGGTTTTTTAACAGACTGGGATTGTTTTTGGTTTTGGTGACCTTTGGTCCGTGTCCGTTTTCTTTGCACGTAAAAAGCAACATGCCTTCCAAAGTATGGAACTCTTTCGAGAAGTCGGGGCAGTCGTCGGTGAAGTGCAAGATCTGCGGCACCTTATTGAAGTACCTAGGAGGTTCAACTGGGTCAATGACCAACCATCTGAAACTCAGGCATCAGGTTGCAGAGAAGGCACCGTCAGCAACTATGGACGCTTTTGTCAGCCGAACAGTCTGCAACCCGAAGAAAGCTGAGAGGCTCAACAACCTACTCGTCGAGATGGTAGTCAGGGATGCGCTACCAGTCAGCTTCATCGAAGATAAACTTGATGCGATCGTCCACGACAACGCCAGTAATGTGAAACATTTAGGGCAAGCCCTTACAGTGGACGACGTTGCGTGTGCTGGACACACCCTACAGTTATGTGTGAACAACGGATTGAAAGCTCATCCTCAAATCGGACGTTTGATTGCTTGTGGGAATAAACTTGTTGGACATTTTCGTAAAAGTGTTATTGCTACAAAGGCTTTGGATGTAAAGCAAGAGCAGTTACTTTTGCCTAAGCACAAACTTATTCAGAGTGTTTGCACACGTTAGAACTCTGTTTTCGAGATGCTGAAGAGACTTATAGAACAGCGTTAGGCAATTTGTGCTGTGCTAAGTGACCGCCACTTCACTCCTTTAACTGATGCGAGTACCTTACAAATTCGGGATGAAGACTGCAGGATTGCGGAGGAGCTGTTGGTTTGCCTGCAACCACTTCAGGTAATATTTTTGGCATTGATTTTTTTTCCGTTCCCAAATACTTTATAAAATGCGAATTCTAACAAACATCTGCTAACAGAGTTCCAACACTCATAAGTGGTACTTTTTCTTGACTTATAGATAAAAATTGCATCTATAGGATTTTATAGGTTTTATAAATTTGAATTATTTTCCAACTTTGGTTAAACTAAAGTGGATTATTGTAGCATTTTGAACATTGATTGCATGACCCCCCATCCCCCTCCCAGAAATTATTAATGAAATTCTAGCCCAAAAAATATCAGAAAACTTGACCATATTTTATGTTAAATATAATTGAATTACAAATGAAATCATTTCAACTATTTCTTTTACATTCTGTAAACCCAGTTCTTCTTACACTCAATGGTGGTCCTCTTGACTTACCCCAAAAAATTGTGGATATTTTTTTTCATTTGACCAAATTTGGGGTTTACTTTTAACACAACAAAAGAGTAAATGATTATAATTTATTTTTTTAAATTTTTTTGGCAGATTGCAACGACTGTTTTGTCGTCTGAGCAAAAGTATCCCTCTGCAGTGTCCTGCCGATAGTCAGCGGACTAGTGAAGAGGCACCTGAAAGTGGATGTTGAGGACATTCCTGCAGTGAAGGCCTTCAAGATTACTACATCAAATGACTTGAAAAGAAGGTGAGAATGTGAAAAAAAGTTCTTTCCTACAGATTAATTATCCCCAACGGAGGAACTCGGATCCCCAAGGTGATCGATGAACTGAAGGTGCGATGGGGATAAAAAAAATAATTCTATTTCCTACAGATCACTTATCGCCAATGCAGTTTCTTGGATCCCCAAGGTGTTCATCTGCCAGCGTTTCACTAAGCTGCCACAATTACCCCCCCCCCCATTACAACTTTAGCTTTTCTTTGTACAACGTAAACTTTATTTTTTATATTCAACCAAGTGGGGAAGTAAGCAGAGCCCAGCTGGCCTCGTTCCTGGACCCTCGGAAGAGCAACTAATGGTACGTGACAAAATTCAGGAATTCATCTCAGAACAGCAACCCGCCACCAAGAAGCGGCGCCGAAGCAGCAACGCTGCAGAGCCACAAAGAAGCGCGAGGGACTTCTTGTTGGGCGATGGCGACGACGACCAGACACCCCAATGTGACGACGTTGACGAGAGGGAACTCAACTCGCCCACTACGTAGGCCTCCCATTTTTTTCTCAATTTGTACTCGTAGAAACCATCCGCCCGTGTATAAAAAAAATAAAAAAATTCTTCCTTCTCGGCGAGTTCGGCGGGTGGTACCCGCCACCCCCCCCCCCCCCGAGGTCGCGTCAGGGGCCACTTTGGAAAGAAAGTGGTCTCATAAGAAGGAGGTCACTGGGGGTCAGTGAGGGTGCACAGTGTTAAAAGATTACCAGGGCATACTAGACACGGTAGAATGCGGTTTTTATACACTAACAACTTGGTATACCAAAATAAGGAAACAACCCTCACCGATAGAAAAGTAGCCGCAGGCGACCCCGTGGGTGGCGATGTCTATCGACGAGAACGCTAGACGTCAAGAGTCAGGTCGAACGACCGCTCCTCCGTCCGGCTGCGTCCCACCTCCCTCGGGGGAGGGTGGCGGGAAATGGAGACAGGTAAGCGGGTCACTCGTAAATATATAAACCAGTAAGTTTTATAATATTTACTTCGCTCCCCGCTTACCACCCGGACCTCGCATCACAGAGCGACCAAAAGCTGACTCGGCCTGTAGAGTGTCCGACAAGAAACAAGCGACGAAAGTGGTTGGAGTTTTCCAAGCCGCCGCCTTGAGTATGTCTTCCACTGGTATTCCTGCAAACATGGCTGTCGAAGTCGCGACACCCCTGATATCGTGGGCCCTTGGTCTGCCTGGCCCTGTCGCAAACAGGCGGAGGGTTTCTACGAGCCAGCGAGACAAGATATCTTTCGAGGCCGCTGAGTAAGGCGCTCGAGGTAGGATGAAGAGGTAAGTCGTAGTACCTCTGAGTTCTTCCGTCCTGTGTAGATACCATTTAAGTGCCCTAACCGGACACCACAGTCTGTCCTCGGGAATCGAGGAGGCGGTCTTAATCTCCGGGATAAAGATGTCACCCGGGAGGAAGTCCAGGACCTGGTTCTGGTGGATCTCCCAAAGTACCTGGCTGATCTTGCCAAGAGGGGGGAAGATGAAAGCCTCCAGTACGTCTCACGACAGGGACCTGGCGCTATGTGGAAGGCCTGTAGGTGGGACCGCCTGGAACAAAGGATGGGCAGCCCATTGTTGCTGTTTCGCAAACAGGTCTATCAGAGGTCTGCCGAACATGTGGAAAAATCTGCCGCATGTTCGTTGTGAAAGGATCCACCTGTCGGGGTCGAGCTGTCCCCTGGGCAGAGCATCTGCCATCACATTCTCCTTTCTGGCTATATGAGAGGCCCGTAGGGCCACGCTAGATTCTGCAGCTGTGGTGAGGGTCTCTCTGACCTGGTGCCATCCTGTCTGTTGATGTAGCTATGCCACCACCATCGTGTTGTCTGAGAGGATGGTGGTCAAAGTGCCCCGTACTTGGGCGTGGAAGGACTCCAGAGAGCCCCCCCCCCCATCCTGAGAGCGAGGTGAAAGTACATGAAACCTGATATGGTTATCTTTTAAGGATAGCGTGTTGGAGCAGTTGCAAAATGCTATATCAACATGTTCACATTAACAAAGTACTTTAATTTGTCCTTTTTTTTTATTTCTTCACAACTGTCTGCTTCCTTAAAATATGTTTCCTACCCTCTTCATAAGTCCCTTTCCACTCCAGTGACTCCATAGACCTACAAATCCGAAAGCAACCCCCCCCCCACCCTCTGTCTACCCCGCCACAATGCACAAATTCAATATATTTGTGACCCATTGTTGTACTTGTAAGTGCGTAGGCATAACCCTACTGCCGTACACTCCTGTAGTAATCTCTTCCTAACAACCGACTTTCCTAACACCTTGGCCTAGCTGGTGAAAGCCTTGTAGTCTAACACTCCATATGATCGCGAACTTCAATACACAATGCCAATATTAAGTAGGCCTAGTAATATTAGGCCTAGAACTGCCATACAATGCCCACGCTATTACAGTAGGGGATACGCAATTAACGAACAAATATTTCCTTGGAAAATCTCTGTAACAGTTAACCGATTAAGTGAAAAGAGAAAAAAATCTGTTCAAAACTTCCTGAAAACGTGCGATTCGTCTTTTTTAATGTAACGATCGTCAAAACTAAGCAAATACAACCAAATTCTTGAAATGCACGTTACGAAAAAACGATACTCGCAGCGCCCTTTTGAGAATGTACTTCCGCATTAAAAGTGGTGGCGCTCAGTAAGTGTTTTAGTTGTGAGGAATCCTCACAACTAAAACACTTACTGGAGTTACCATCCACAACTGCCAAGCTCCAGCCCCATGTACAAGAAGATGAAGACGATTCAATTGGAGATGTCATGGATGGATCTGTGTACAAAAAGTGGATGATTTGTCTTGAACATTTAATTGTGATGGGATTTCAGCATTTCATTCTTCCAATGCTAGTGTTTGGCCAAATATGTGAACAAATAATGAACTTCTTCCCAAAGAGAGAAAAAGACATGTTCTTATGGCTGGTATTTGGTTTGGACCTGGCAAGCCTGAGATGCAAACTTTCTTGAAAAGCTTTGTTGCAGAATGTGAGACATTAGCAGAGGAAGGAATTGTTTGAACCGACCATCAAACAGGAAGGGATATTAACAGCAAAGTGTATGCCATAGCATATGCATGTGACTCTGTATATTCATGTTTATTCCTTTCATGATCCTCCAGACATTTGTCGCACACATGAAGATTTTGTGAACAATGCATTACAGGCAAGGGCTACAGGACAAAATTGCAATGGAGTACAGCCGCAACCATATCCGTGATTACTGCTACAACATTTTTACATCGTTCATCGTTTCTCTGTGGATTACATGCATTCTGTGTATGAAGGTGTTACAGAGAAGATGCTTTCCCTCTGGTTTGACTCTGTGCACCACCAGGCAAATTAGTACATTGGTCGATCGCTGACTGCAATTGAGAAGCGAATGGAAAACATCATCCCCCCATCAGAGATAACAAGACTTCCATCTTCACCCTCTCAGAAAGCCCAATGGAAAGGATCAGAATTCCGCAGTTGGTTACTGTTTTATTGTCTACCACTTTTGAATGGTATATTACCTCTCCCGTACCTGCAACATATCTTGCTCCCTGTAAAAAGCATATGGATTTTAACCAAGCACGTAGCGATGTTGCAATTGCTAGGACATTCCTGACCAAGTTTGTGAATAAGATGCAAGTTCTTTATGGTACTCAGCAGATGCCATACAATGTGCACACTTTACAACACTTACCTGACACTGTATTGTCATGGGGTCCTTTATGGTCATCATCATGCGTTACGTTTGAGGGATACAACAGAACAGTGAAATCTCTTTTTTCATGGAACCCACAGGGGTACCACATCAGATTGTAAATAACTTTGTGATTGTTCAGTGACTTTCAAAGCGCCTCGCTTCAATGAACCAATGCACTCCGGAACTTGCAGCATTCTTCCGGTCTCTTGTAACAGGTTACCCATTGGTTCCTTCAATTTGCAAAGTGCATGAGGATGCCTCAGAAGTTTACTGAAAGAAAATCCTACTGACTGTCATGGTATAGATAATGATGAAGAGTTATGTATTTCAAACTACTTTGACAAGCAATTTGCGGACCTTCAAATAACATAATATAATTTCCATGCAGTTATCTTTGAAAGCAGTAGCCTTATGGATTTCCAGAAGATCTAACAGTGTTGTAGCGTATGGCCCAAAGCAAATTGGAAGAGTCAAACGAATCCTCCATGTACAGCATGACGGACTTCCAGTGTAGTTTTAGTGATCCAACCTTTTCTGGTTGCAGGCAACCAAATTGTCGGTGTGCTTTTTACGCGCAAAGAAAACGGACACGGACCAAAGGTCAACAGAACCAAAAACAATCCCAGTCTGTATAACACCCACCAAAAACCCAAGTGAAACACACAAACAGAAATCTCTCACTAACCCACATATGTATATGTAACCCTCCTTTCCTTCGGTCAAGGTAATTAGGACAATGGGTCAGCAATGTGTGTATCAAGTGGGCCTAGGCCTCAAGACAGGACAACATTGTCTCCATGTCCGAATGGTTCAATGCTGATATTCAAAATAACTGCTGAGTCAGTTCTACACAGGTTTACAATGAGAGACACAAAACACAAAAAAATGTACCATGAACTACTTATATTTTCAATCCTCCAATTTTGGGAAATGGGGATGTTATAAGGCTATCAATGGCACAAAACAATAAAAAAAGGAAAGCGTATGCACACTGCAAAATGGCAATGTGGTGTGGAACACCAAGAAGCATTTCAGAAACTAGTAGAGAAATTAACGAGACCCCCAATTTTAGGATATGCGGATCATGAAATCCCATTCGATCTGCATACCGATGGTAGCTTAGGTGGGCTCGGGGCAGCTTTGTACAAAATCCAGGAGGGAAAGAAAGGGGTTATTGCCTATGGCAGCCGTTGCAGTAACAGAAAAATTTAAGGATTACTTGTACGGCAGGGAGTTTACTGTACTGACCGATAACAATCCCCTACTTATGTGCTTAGTAAAGATGGTTAGCGGCACTTGGTGCATATAACTTCAAGATAAACTATAGGGCAGGAGTTAAGAATGGTGATGCTGATGGACTTTGTAGGATGTTTATTGATGAACAAAGCAATGTCAACAACAGTATTACAGAAGGGGCACCTGGGGCTATACAGGCACTATGTAGTTTTCGTAGAGTGGATCTTGATTACATCCACACACAGTCAATTCATTGGCCTGTTGTAGAAGCTGTAGCTATGGAACAAGGGGCAGTACCCGATGTATTATTAGACAGTGTTGATGACTCCTCCTTCCCAGGGGTTACACCTAAGGAATGGCAGGGGCATCAGAGGTTAGACCCAGTGATTGCTCGGGTATTACATTACTTGACGATTGGGAGACGTCCCAATAAGGCAGACCGTAGGGAAGAGATTAATGAAACTCTACTTCTCCTTAGGGATTGGAAACGTCTTAGTATCCAAGGTGGTGTTTTATACAGGAAAAAGGGAATCGATCCTGTATCCTACCAGTTGGTCTTACCCTCCACCTACCATGAGAAAGCGTTATATTTGTTACATAATAACATGGGTCATCTGGCATTACAACGTACTGTTCAGAATTATGTTAAGAATTGTGACAGGTGCCTACGGAGAAAAGCCACTCAGCCTCCATAACACAAAGCACTCTTTGTAAACATTAGCACCACTGAGCCAATGGAATTAATATGTATGGATTATTTATCTTTGGAAGAGTCTAAGGGAGGTTATTCAAGTGTTATTGTATTGACCGACCACTTCACAAGATATGCACAAGCGTTCCCAACTAGGAACCAAACAGCCCAAACCACAGCCAAAATTCTATTTGAAAATTTTGTAGTCCACTATGGTTTCCCAGCAAGATTGCATTCCGATCAAGGTAGGAATTTTGAATCCTCAGTTATAAAACACCTTTGTCAAATGGCTGGAATTGTCATATCTAGGACAACACCATATCACCCCCAGGGAAATGGGCAGTGTGAGCGTTTTATGCGTACACGGTTGTCTATGTTAGCAACTCTCCCTGAGGAGAAGAAGGCTGATTGGAAATCCTAAGTGGCGCCGCTTGTAAATGCGTATAACTGTTCACAAAACGATGCAACAGGCTTTTCACCTTGTAGTGCAGGTAGAACTTGCAACGATTATGTTAACTCCCTTAAGGAAAAGTTACAACATGCCTACAAGCTTGCTTCAGAGAAAGCACAGGGCGAGGGAAATAGTAATGCTAGGCGTTATAATAAGCAATTACGTGAAATGCAGTTACGTCCAGGGGATAGAGTCCTCGTGAAGAAAGTAGCATTTCGAGGGAAACGTAAGCTTGCATATAGGTGGGAGAAAGAAGTGTATAGAATTGTACGAAGGCTAGGGGAAGACATGCCAGTCTATGTTGTAAGGCCTCAGGGAAATTCCCCTCGTACTGAAAGAACCCTCCACATGAATCTTCTGCTCCCTTTACAGTCCCTTCCCAGACCTAGGATAACACCCCAACCTGCTCCCCGTGCTAGGGAGGGCACTCACATAAAGGTGGTTTCTAGGTCCTCTGATCTGATAGAGGAAGTGCCTCGCAGTATTGAGGAAGAAGAAACTCCTCTGTGGGCTATAGGGTATGAACCGACACATGAGAATGAGATTAAGTCCATCTATTAAGTTGAGTCCAGTAGCCCCAGTATTTATTCCTCACCAGGAAAAGCTACCATTCGTGGAGTACCCAAACTCCCCCTCTGAGATAGTTAGTGTCCTAGGTATTAGGGATGAAGAGCTGCCTCTGTTTCAGTCAGAAGAGGAAGACTCTTTATGCAGCTCACTGGAGCAAAGTAAGCAGATAGTTGCAAATGAGAGAGTTGAAAATGAACCTCTTGAGGGGGATGTTAGTTGTGTGCTTTTTACGTGCTAAGAAAACGGACACAGACCAAAGGTCAACAGAACCAAAAACAATCCCAGTCTGTAAAACAACAACTGAAACCCATCAATCTCTCACTAACGCAGCGTTTAACGTGACGCGAAAAGGACACGGACCCAAAGGCCAACAGAAGCAAAAGAAATAAAACACTACAAACCGGCCCCAAAAAGCCAACCCCAAACCACAAAGAGAAAAAATAAAACCAGCCTATATTATGTAACGACCACGCAACCCCCGCACCTACCAACTAACTCACTGCAAATTTCATCCGGGGAACGCCGTCCCGATAGTATACGACAGGCTTGCGCCAGCGTCTACTCTACGAAAGGCAGTGTCGGGAAGTCGTGCATGGTCCGCCTCCATGCGCAACCTCATGTCACTTTGCACGAGGGGGACAACATCCTCTGCCCTCCAGACGTCCCCATCGAAAACTAGGCGGCATCTGCTGTTCCAGATGTGTCTCCTGATGACAGCGGCAAACAACAACAGCAGATCCCTAACCCAGGTTGGGCACACGGGGGGCAACAAACCATACTAATGGCCCACTGTGTGCAACCAATAACACGAATAACGAAGGCGTGAAACCAATCCCACACCAACCGGACAAAGGGACACTCCAGCAAAAGGTGTTGCATAGTCTCGATGGCTTTACAGCCCACACGGGGACAAATCCCATCACCTAATCGCCACCTGACTAGGCGAAAATGGTTAGTGATGAGGACCCCGTGTGCAATCCTCCACGCCAAGTCCCGGAGACGGCTATCTAGTGACTTACAACACACAGACCGCCACACATGGCGGTCCGGCAAGCCGACGGGCACACAGGCGCGAGCATTGAACGAAACAATGGTGGGTATAACACAGAGGGGGCCACATTCAGCAGAACATGTGGCCCACCCTCTGTGGTCACCAATCTGAGTATAGACCCCAGAAGGACGTGTCGCCTTTGGCCGGTTATTGGAAAAGGATCCGGGCCAGTAGTGGCGAAAAAGAAACCCACCCCAGTACCTAACAAAAAAAGCAAAGGGAAACCAAGGATTTTCAAAAGCAACAAAAACACCTTTCAAGAGGAGAAAGCGCAGTTTAGATGGTATGTGGACCAAACCAAGCCCACCGCTCAAAGGGGTCTTATACAGAACGGTCCTTTTGACAAGGTTTGGTTTGCGCTTTCCCCAAATGAAATAAAAAATTATCCTCTCCAGTCGCACCAAGGCATGATGCGGTGCGGCGATCACCGTACCAGGATACCAAAGGAGAGGAACAATAAACCTATTAACAACTGTAACCTTCCCAGGGAAGGAGAGCCACCTGTGACTGAATGTGTCGAGCGTTGCCTCCACCTGATCAGCCTTCTCGGCCCAAGTGCTGGCCTACGGGGCACCATAGCCTAGCCAGATGCCATTTACCTTGATCATGACATATGACCAAGTAGCATCGAACGGGAGGGATTGGCCGCGCCAACCTCCCAATCGCAGCCCTTTGGTCTTGGGCTTGTTCAGTCTGGCACCAGTCGCCTCTTGGAAGGTGGTCAAAACCTTCGATAAAGGCTTCAAGGCACAGTCCGACACAATACAAGTGACGTCATCGGCATACTGCACGCATTTAACTTTAGCCCCACCCGGTACGTTGAAGGGTCGAAATCCCAAGCATCTGTCCAGCGAGGTACTGAGCGTTTCGCTGAAGAGAACATACAAGAACGGGGAGAGGGGACAACCCTGATGGACTCTCCTTCGAACCGGGAAGGGACCAGAAGTTAATCCGTTAACAGTGACAATGCTCATGACGTCCTTGTTTAGTAACGAGACCCAACGAATATACACGGAGTTCAATCCGAAGGACTTTAAGGTTCTGAACAAGAAGTCGTGATCTACCATGTCAAAGGCCTTTAGACCAGTGCACATGGCAAATCACGAACTTTAACCAATTCGATCAAGTCTCTCATCAACCAGAGGTTATGTTGAATACACTTGCCTCGCACAGCACAAGTCTGGACAGGACCTACAATTTTCCGGCATCACGTCCGATAAGCGATTTCCTAATGCTTTGGCCAGGATTATGAGTCCACATTTAACAGCGTTATTTGTAGGGTCCAAAGGGTCTCCCGACTTTGGGAGGAGAACAATATTTCCAACCCGCTGTGTTTGGCTCATGTAATTCAACTGGAAAGCGGTAGCGAACACATTTCTTAAGTCCCCACCGAGGACCTCCCAGAAGGTCCTATAGAACTCTGCCGGGAGGCCATCGGGACCGGGGGACTTTCCCTTCATCGCTGCTACCGCTGTCCAGAGCTCACCAACGGAGAGATTCGAGCCCAAGCTGTCGTTTTTACTCTCAGGGGGGGGGGGGCCTTGTCTATACCAGACAACAAGTCCTCCTGGAGATCCTCGCTAACAGCAGCCCTGGAGTACAGGTTCGAAAAGAACGACCTAAATACTCCTAGGACTGCCTGCGGGCTCTCCACGACGCCCCCACCAGGATGACACACTGCCCCTATTCTGCGGTCAACCACAGACTTGGTGTCGTCCCGGTAAAAACGAATAGTGGGCTTCTCGTCCGCCTCAACAAACTGGATTCTGGCACGCATTCGGGCTCCGTGCAGTTTCTCATCGAGAAACACTCCAAGTGCATGCAGATTAGACGATGAAGAACCATCCCTTGCTCTATTGCACAATACCTGATTGCGAACTGCTTGACCTCGTCCCACCAGACTAACGCATTGGGAAAGGCAGGCTTGAGGGACTGCCATCCTCTGTACTTCTCGACAAATTGCTCCTTGAAGTTTTGCTCTTTAACAATTTCCGTGTTCAGCCGCCAAAGTCCCTTCTCCACATGAAAGGACTCCGGCAGCTGCAAGCGCACAACAACTGCGTCATGATCAGACAAAGGACATGGAATAATCCAACACCGAGATCGAGGAAACTTGCGCGGGGCATAAAACCTGTCGAGTCTGGATGAAACTGATCCATCTGGTTTTTGCCACGTACAAGCAACCACCTGCGGATTTTGGGACCTCCAAACATCCACAAGATCTCGGTGCTTGACAAACAAGCCTAGCTCAATTATGCCGGTGGTACAAGTGGGGGACTCTTTCCTCGAACTTCTATCTAAAGCAGAGTGAGGGACGCAGTTGAAGTCCCCCCCCCCCCAAGGATACAATTTGCCCTGCCCGGTACAAAGGATGGCAAGACCGTGAAAAAATCTTTCCTACATGCTGGCCGGTTGGGGGCATACACATTACACACCACCAACCCACCCGCGTGAGCCTTAAGTGTATGCACACCACCCGACCATCATGGTCTTTTTCCACTTTTCCCACACAATGACAAAGTTTTGGGGACACCAAAATTACAGTCCCGCAAGATGCCCCTGATCCAAAGGAGGCATAAAGACCTCCTCCCCACTCCAAGGACCAAAGATGAACATCACTCTCACAAGATATGTGAGTCTCCTGCAAAAGGACGACATCCACTTGGAGCAACTTGCAGAACTGTAAAATCCGCCGCCTTTTGGGGGTACCCCTCATCCCATTCACATTAAGGGTGACGAGGGATAAGGTGTCTGGTGTCATAATTTGCGATGTTTTGATAATACGGGTCTTTTCAGGCCCTTTGTGGTGTTTCCCCTTTTCCTCCGAGCGAGCAGAGTTCTTATCTCCTCGTCAACTATGGTCGAGTGGAGCCCCCTGTCAGGAACAGGAGGTCCACTAGCGACCACCGTGTCCGGTATAGCGGAAGCGACTGCGGGCAGGGTGGAAGGGCCACTCGAGTCAATGAGATCTGTGGCCTGTTTCGTCTCGTCAAACCAATCCGAGGACTCCTTAGCCACAACTTTTAAGGCTGTAGTGCAGTCCTCCATTGTCGAATCTGGGCCACTTAATGTCTCTTGGGCCGGTTGACTCGGGGCCCGACTAATATCACCGATAGCGGGCGTAGCTACCGGTCAACCAGTACAAGCGGCATCCTGCGCCGCATGCCACTCCGCTAGTACCATCTCCGCCGTTTTGTCCTGCTCTGCCTCAGTGGGCAGGCTGGCAGTCTCGGCAAGTTCGATCAGGGGAGAGGTCGGACACGAAGGGGGAACAAAGCCTCCACCGGGGCGCTAGTGTCGGACACTGGGGCGATAAGAGGTGCATCAGGTGTTACGGTGTGAAAGGCCGGGACGGGGACCGCTTCAACCACACCCGTAGCCACTCTCGCAGCGTATGAGCGGTCTGGGCATAAACGAGCGAGATGGCCCGTTTTCCCACACGAGTTACATACGATGTCCCCTTTACACTCGGCCAGGGTATGCCCAACCTGTCAACAGCGGCTACACCGCTTGTTCGGGCACAACCTGGCCTCATGCCCTTCCAGCCCACACCAACAAGTGCGAGGCTGGCCCGGGTATGCAATGTGGGCCCTGTGCCCATTAGCCCACAAGGTAGAGGGGATATTGGACTTGAGTTGTACTCTAACTCGTCTGGTCCCGGTCTTTACACCCTTACATTCAAGGAATTCCGGCTCCTCGTAGCCGTTTACTTTCCCAAAACGCCCCAGTGTCCGCACAACAATCTGTTCAGACATGTCCAGAGGGAGGTGGAGGACCGTCACTCACACCGAACTGTCATACGGTGTGACCTTCAGTCCCTCAACTCCCTCCAACACATGGACGCCTCGGACGCGGGCAGCCTCCGAGGTAAACCGTACATCAAAACAATTCATACCCCGGAGAGGTTTACGCCGAAGCGCGTCAACCTCTCCAGGGACCTTTAAACCAACAGAACGCAATACTGAAAAAAAATTGTCCGGGGACGACCTTAGCCTCCCCGAAAAACTCAACAATACGATTTTGCTGTCACGGCGAGCCGCCATGACAGCTAGGGGTGTGGCAAAGCCACGCACCTATACAAAAACCAAAACGAAACAAACCCAAAACACACAAACTACACTAAAACAAACTGCAAACTAATGAAAGGCCAACGTAAAAACACAAAAGGTGTGGTCAACGAATAGTGGAGAGCAGCCGAAAACACGTCCGCACTCCACGAGAACTGAACTGATCAGTTGGGAAGCAGACCCAGGGTTCGTCGGAATTTAATAAACTTTGGTGACGTCACACATTTTGAATTTTAATGAAAATGTGTGTTGTTTTCATTAAAACCTCATAAAAAGGTTGTGACTTACCACTAGCAATAAATTCGAACAGAATGAATCACAGGAAAGCCGCTAAATTACAGGTGATATTTAGGTCACGGCTGCAAAAGCCGCAGCGACCGATCATGAAATCGGCTCAAAAAAGACTTAAAATACCGGAACAAACG